>JAODAL010015025.1:0-85322 GCA_025379985.1 Phyllomedusa bahiana
ATCATTTGCAAGCTTCCCACGTCAATTTTACTTTGTGGCAAAACCCCTTTAAATTTGACACCTCCTTATTTTGGTTATTTAGTTGCATTGGAGTACTCCACATTCATCTGTCCCATAGCTTTTCTGTTGCTGCATTCATGCTCCTCCTGCAGTAAGGAGAAATGCTGGGCACAGGATGCCTGTTTAGTTATCAGTGAGATGTCAGGGGCAGAAACCCTAAAAATGAGATACCTATCACATCCTGTGGATGAGTAAAAAAATTGGCTATGAGAATACCCTTCCAGACTGGATTCCCTCAGCATATCTTTCCTGTGTAATATAGAAACTGAAGGACACAGTCCAATTTCTGCTGCCTACTATATTTCCCTATATATCATTTCTATATATATGTATTAGTCATACTTTTTTTTTTTTGCAGCTTGAGAGGGCAGTGCTCTTTGTGATTGGAGCACCATACAAATGATGGAATCTTAAAGCCGTTCTGCCATCACAGACATTGATGACAGGATATAATGCCATCAATGTCAGATAGGTGGGGGGCACGATTGCAACCACTCGGCTGCACTCAGAAATCCCATTGAAATAAATAGCGAGTCACCGAGCAGGTACCGCAACTTATCTCCAGAACGAGCCCCCGAAACTCCCTGTTTTGAATGGGGAAGTGTGTGTCCTAGAAGTGGGACACCCACCTATCTGACATTGATGACATATTCTACCAATATGCCATCAATGTGTAATGACAAAAACCCTTTACAGTAATTCTCCCCATAAGCAGTACATTGAATATGTACAGTAAACCTACTTCTACTTGTCATTACAGTCGTATTTTATATTATCCTTCATGTCAGCAAATAACAGATTGTACAATAACCAGCATCTATCTGTTACTTACCTGATAAAAATGAGTGATGATCCTATTTTCAAAACATTTCTGAAGCTCAGTTGTTGGTGGCGTCCTAAATAGGATTTAGTCATTTACAAGCTGCTCTTTACCCTTCTGAAACAAATGTATCTTATTGCTTTACAGATAACCCTACCCGGAGAATTTCTAAGTAGTAAAATTGATGTAAAAAATGTGAGTATTTTACATCCTATGGCAGATTCTACAGATTATACGCCGCTGTTAATTCACGTCACTTATCTCCCCCCGCGGCGTGTTCGCCGAGCAGGGAGAGGAGACATAATCCATAGTTCTCTATGAGAACTGTGGATTACCGGAATGACTGGGACGTATTCCAGCCGTAATTTGCGCACTACAGCGTGTAATTACAGACTGAGATACGTCTCATTTTAAGCCGTGTGAGCATAGCCTTAGTGTGTAAGAATAGCAGATTTGATTCTGATACTAAGGCAATATAACATATAATATGGGCTCAGGAGCTGAGGCAAGTCACTGAGTGTGTTACACAGCTGACACCTCCTGTTTAACCCCTCATATGCCACGGAGGTTAGCAATGGTGGCAACTGAAGGGTTAGAGAAAGGGAGGAAGCTTCCACCATCAACCAATCACTTTCCCTTTTCACAACACAATCACAAAGGGCGACATGTATGAATTCGACTGCGTACTTTTTTTTAACTTGGCGCCGGCACTCCAGTTCTAAATAGATATAGAAGAGTGTAGAATCCTTTAGTATGAAGATTTTTGGCGCATTACATAGAACTTAGTGGCGCCAAGTTTGGCGCATTACATCTATGAACCATACAAAGTTTGGCGCAATAAGCTCTATGTAATGCGCCAAAAATCTGTCGTAATATACACTCTTCTATAGCTTTTCTAGAACTGTAGGTGTCGGCGCAAGTAAAAAAAAAAGTACGCATTCGAATTCATATATGTTGCCCTCTTAATATTTCAATGCTCAGATTCTGAGATTCTGAGAGTGTAGAATACGACAGATTTTTGGCGCACTACATAGAGCTTAATGCGCCAAGTTTGGCGCATTACACTCTTTGCCCATACAAAGTTTGGCGCATTAAGCTCTTTGTAATGCGCCAAAAATCTTCATACTGTCGTATTCTACACTCTTCTCTATCTATTTAGAACTGGAGTGCCGGCGCCAAGTTAAAAAAAAGTACGCAGTCGAATTCATACATGTCGCCCAAAGTGTTGTGTTGTTGTCATGTCAGTCAGGGTCCTAATGAAGGCCCCCAAGCCTGCCTTGTTGGGGCTTCCATTACACCATACTTGCCAACTCTCCCAGATTGTGCAGGAGACTCCCAGAAAAAATGAACCACTCTTGGGCTCCTGGAAGTTTGCAAGTTACCCAGATGGTGCTAAGATAGTGGGAGCTAAGAAGTTGTGCCCGAACCATCAACAGCAGGACCTGGCTGTAATGTACTGCTGGGCTCCAGTTGCACAAACAAAGCAGGCTCCGATCGAGGCCATTTAACCCGCTTCTATACTCTCCATTAGTGGTGGCATCAAAGTGGTTAAAATAGGGAGCTCCCTCTGTCTAACCATTAGCACCCCAAAAACGTGGAGAGGTGGCCCCACATATGGGCCTCTCTCTGTCTCTATGAAAGTTTCAAGTGCAGCTAATAAAATGTGCTTGGTTGTACTCAGAACTCTTGTAGAATTCAACAAAGAGAGACACACATAAGTGGACACTTCACTGTTCTCTGCAGCTGGAACAGACCACGATTGAGATCTAAGTAGTGTGATTGGAATACCCCTTTATTAGTCATTTACAACATATTTTTCCTATTTACAATTTGTATTTAAGCTTTTAGAATGACACTAAAAACTGTCTAGAAGCAGCACATTGAGATGGAAAAATACAAATAAAGCAAGAAAGAAAAAAATCTGCAGGGAAACGAAAGCAAACTTTTCTATGAAATCTTTAAACATTCAAATTTCCGTTTTCACAGTACGGTTCCGATTTCCATACTGTTCTTCGCCTTAAAGGCCTGAGTGACTGTGTCGTTAGAGAAAATGGACTCTTTTTAATCCTTCAAGTGGAAGTTCAACTCTTTGCAGGCGGAATGAACATAGGCTCCGCTACAGTTGTAAGTAGAACATTTTATAAGCTTAAGCCTGGGCCACATAAAAATGTATAATGAAGATGTAACTACAAGAGCACTAAAGTAACATCTGACAGCTGGAACAATGTTGGTGGACTCCAAACCACAACAGAACCAAACAGGGAAGTACACCAGCATTTACAAGAAATAATAATACAAAGTTTATATCAAAAGAAGAAAGATTTACTGTTAGATGATTCAGCAAGTGGACAGCAGGTAGATGGTGACAGGAGATTTCACATGCAGGTCCAATCTAAAACAATGTGAACACACTGAGTGTGTACTTATTAAACAAATGCAATTTATTGTAGCAAAAACAGTAGCACCACGGCTATGACGAGAACAAGAAAAGTACTTGCGCTTAATGGTAGAACACTCGGTGATCCGACAGTCCATGTAAATGGTAAAAAGTCACTTATGCAGCCGCGTAGTGGAGCGTCTCCTCTCGTATCCGGGAGTACGCAATGGAGTGTCCAGCTGGACAGGCGGGCAGTGAGCGCAGGCGCGCGACGTTTCGAGAGGCTCCTTCAAATAATATAGCTACCAGTATACATTATTGGTCAATCTAAAACAAGACAGTAGTAGTAATAACTGTCCCTAACTAACTGTCTCTAAATCTTCTCCTAAACCTCACCTTACCCTGTCCCTGTCCCTAACATAGAACCTCTATCCCTGTAACTGACCCTAGATCTATCCCTTTAAACAGTGTCGTACTGGGGTGACTCGGGCCCACCACTAGAGTTGATTGTTGGGGCCCACCTGTTGAGTTGACGCTTGGGGCCCATCCTACACTTACTGTACTGCACATGATTCTTGCATCCAGCCTTTTTCTTTGCCTTTCTTTCTAAAAAGCAACCTCAGGCCTGCCATGCGTAGGGTGCATAGGGGTTCACTATGGCCAGGGGCCCGCTGGAGGGTTTCACCTGTGAATAAGTCAGAGTCTATATTCACTATTTTGCCATAGGCAAACTTAAACTCTATCAGCTCTCAGTCTATAAAGCAGTAAAACTTAACTTTTATTATGTACAACACTTAACCTCTATAACACACTTTTTAAAAACCTGATTTCTAACATCTCAATTTGTCTCATAAATGTATTCCTTTCTAATTGTGAAGGAATAACTCCTTTTCTATTATCAAATCTGGTGGAACACCAACTATTATATCATCAGGGAAACACTATATATACAGTGATTTGCTAACTGCAAAAAGGATCCAAAAACATCTTACTTGGGCAATCATCCCTAATTTGATGGGCATGAAGCATATAAGGTTTCCTTGTGAAACCCTCTGCAGCAGGTAACACAGTGAAAAGAGGTAGAAAATCATAAATTATAATGTCATGCCTGACCTCCCCAACATGTTTCACCAGCTAAATGGCTTCATCAGGGGATAGAGGTCCGGTCCCATGTGGTCTAGTTCATTTCCTTTTATATGGTCTTAGCTACACACCCTATTCAGGTGCTCACCAATTAGCCACCAGAGATTCAACAATTCACCCATTCCCCCTTTCAAAACACACCCCTTTCTCTCCTCCATGTATACTAATACCATTTACTGCCGCTGTGCTCTTATAACCAACATTCCTCAGGCAATTTCGCCATCTCTGTTGTGGGCTTCCACCCTATCTTACCATGCCGCCCGCGTACGCGCACTGCACCAATGGACATTTCCGCCCTTACTGTGATGGGCTTCCACCCAACTTCTCTCACATTATTGCGACTGCGCGGCTCTCCTAGAATGGACTAAGCGGAATAGGTCCTACATTATGCAGCACACTGATATCTTTGTCCCTTCCCATAAGCCTCCTACCCTCTGTGTCTAATGTACATATTCATTTTAATAATAATTTTAATAAAGCTTCGGGTCTTATGACACACCTGCCCTCCCTCCCGCAGGGCCACCTCCCACTTTCCCCCGTACCTTTTCTTTTCTTACAGGTATCAGCTAGGGACCTGCTTATTTACGTTACAATAAAAAAGTACATTAATGCTAGTACAGTCATGCTCTATTGTATGTTTAAAAAAAAAGTGTGTTATAGAGGTTGTACATAATAAAAGTTAAGTTTTAGTGCTTTATAGACTGAGAACGGAGTTTAAGTTTGCCTATGGCAAAATAGTGAATATAGTTGTTGATAGTCACTCTTTGTTCTTGTACTAGATTCCCATATTTTTGAGACTACTTGATCAGAATCTGCCTCAAAGATGTCCCTAATCTACAACTGACTCTAATTCAGAAAGCGGCTCTAGGACCCAGTAACTCCCTGGGCACACCACAGGAGAAGCTATATGAACACCAGATTGATATTCTCAAGTGCTGCAAAACTCTAGAGCTTGGCCAAACAGAACTTAGACAAGAAACAACAATATTTACAACATGACAAAACTGGACTAGACAGTAGATTTCAATAAACAGTCATTTCATATACCAAGATTAGACAGGACCTTACTGTATATTCTGCAACCAGACCACCAGGCTCCAATGAGCTTTGCAGGTGCACATCCAGGTCAGCTGACATGCAAGGATTCTAAGCAGGAGAGTACCTGCCATTCATAACAGCAGCTCAGGTTGCTAGTCATTGCATGGCAAATTCATCAAAATTAAGCATCTAGTTTGGTCATCATTAAAGGGGTTGTCTCACTACAAGGATTGTTTTTTATGTTAAAGATCTTGCAAAACCAAGTCACTGTGCAATATGTGTCCATTAACAGTGTCCAACCTATTACTAGATATCCTCTCTTGTATGGGCTGCATCAGCTCCTCAGGTCACTATAGCTACAGACCTGTTCGATCTCTTCTGATAGGCTGCCAGCTCTGGTGGCTATAGTTACAGACCTGGAGTTCTCAGCAGCTTGTCACTGCAGGCCACTAGTAGCCAGTAAAGCCAGTAAACCGCTCCTGAATTCAAATATGAAACTGAGAAAACAGGACTAAGGTAAAATGAATCGATGTGGTGAGACAACCCCTTTAATAGTGTCAAGTAGCAGAACATCTCTACGGTTGTCCATTTACATTAGAATAAAAAAGGGGTGGCCCAAAGGGGTGGTTTAAACTTTTTTTTTCTTTATTCCTCTATTTGCAGTTTACAATAATGGTTCATATCGTGTATGCATGAGAAATAATGAGACGTCAAAATAACGCTCAATTTTTGTTTACACCTAGGAAGTCAGTGTGACGGCAGAGCTTTCCTTTTACCATGGATATTTGAAAGCATTTATCAGTAAAGAGTAAGGTCATGTCATTCTTAAAACTTAAAATTAAAAAGACAACAGATTTTAGAAAAAACATGGCCATGGTCACAGTTTTACAGTCACAGGCCCACCTCCTGAAACTCATTCATCCACTTCTTTTATTTCTCCTTTGATATGAAGGAAGGGAATGTGTGATGAGAAAATCATAAATGATTTTGCTAGTTTTTGTAATTTTCTAAAATGTTAAAGGGGTTTTTTCACTACAGAGATTAGCTGGCAACATGTAAGGACAGGTAAATGAAGACTTTTTCCAAATACATTAGTCTATTGATTTTACTTTCCTCAGGAGATAAGATTTCATCTGCTCTGAGTGCACACAGGTTTCTATGGTAACTTTGCTATCTGATAAGAGCAGAGACCAGGGAGTGACATCACCATGGACAGAGCTTACTCGGAGAAGACTAATTATCTCTAACAAGACTAGCTTTTGTTTACAGATAAGCAATTGTTTTTACTGCTCAGAGTATTTGAAGCTTTTGTCTTCACCCTCAAACCCTGCAAAGGGGCTTTCACTCTACCGCAGGGACCTCCCAGGTCACTACCCTCAACAAAGTCACTCGAAGTGAGGTATGGTACAGAGGGGTCAGGCAGAAGCACTTGTAGGCAGGTCAGGGAAAGCTTGATACCCCAAAAATTTTCACAATAATACTTATAAGCTAGAACACACCAACAGTCTGTCAACAAGCTGGGGGAGGTGCTTCTTTAAATATTGACTGGTGGTAGAAAATAGGTTAGGATGGATGGTGCGCACTGGCCCTTTAAATTGTCCCAAGAGGCAGAAGGAGTAGAGGAAAGGCATTGATGTACCTATGAATGGGAGATGCTGCCGGACGCCCCCACTGGTGTACATACTTTACACCACATGTCTAATGTGCTTTAGACAGTTTCTAGACACTTCTCTGCCTCATCCAACAAAAAGGTTGTGACCTCGGTAAAAAGGGCAAACTTTGCATGAATGGGGCATGGTTAAATGTGCGAAGCCAAGCAGCAAAATTTTGGCGCAACTAATGGCTTTGTTAAAAGGGGGTGTGGCTACACATGCGGCAAAAAATGTGCCAACATTTTGGCACAACTAGTAGCATAAATTGATGCAATTAATAGAATGTGTAAACTTAGGGCCACATGTATGAAAACTGTCTAGGTCTAAAACTCACTTTGTTGCCCATAGCAACCAATCAGTGCGCCCCTTTAATTTTTCCAGAGCACTATATGAAATGAAAGAAGCTCTCTGATTGGTTGCTATGGGCAACAAAGAGAATTTTAGACCTAGACAGTTTTCATACATGTGGCATATAGACTCAACAGTCTAAGGCTATGTTCACACGGCTTAATTGCGGGACGTATTTCGGCCCGCAATTACGCTGTGTGGACGGGGGCGGGAGCGGGGCGCGGTGAAGGGGGGGGCGGCAGCCCGCCGGCCCCATAGACATGCATTATCCACGCCGCGTATACGCTGTGAATAAGTAGAATGTCACTTCTCTCCCCGCTCGCCGTATTGTCCGAGCAGGGAGAGGAGACGGAATCCATAGTTCTCAGTGAGAACTGTGGATTACCGTAATGACTGGGACGTATTTCAGCCCATAATTCGCGCAGTACGGCGCGAAATACAGGGCGAGATACGTCCCAAAATAAGCCGTGTGAACATGGCCTAAGCATGTGCCAGATTTATCTATACTATGATACATGTTGAGCATTTTAAGACTGCCTAGGCTCAGATGACACCAAGTATAAGACACTATCGATAAATCTGCCCATGTCTTTATATGTTTTGGCCACAGGTTTTATCACAAACTGTTCCAGTTTTGCAATGTGCTTTTCAGGATCAAATGAAGCACATTAAAACGATGGGCACATTTATTAATACAATTGTGCCAGAATTCTGACCCAATTCGCACCAAAATACTAATGTACATGGTTTACGCCACATTTATTATATGTTTTAGACAGTTTCTAGAACCTTCTGTGCCTCATCAAACAAAAGAGGCATGACTTTGGCTAAAAAAAGGGTTGTGGCTTTGTGTGAAGAAGGCATGGTTTAGTGTGAGACACAGTGTAACAAAATTGTGGTCCAATTAGTGGCATAAAGTAAGCCAACCAATAAAAAATGTAAACTTAAAGGGAACCTGTCACATAGGTTGTGCCCCCCTTGCTGAGGACAGCACAAGCTAGTGTCAGACCTGCTGTTTCCAGCACTGTGCCCCTTATTCTGTAAGATGCAGCAGTTTTAGAGCATGTACCCCTCAAATCATATTCATGAGCAGGTGTTAGCCCCACCCACCAAAGGCTTGTCCCGCCCACCTGGCAGTTATTCACATGTTTCTACCTATTCAAAGTAATAGGTTTATAAGTTGAGGTGGGCGGGGCTAGCCTCAGGGGGGCGGGGGTTATAAAAAAATCTGACTCTTTGAATGACTCTTCTGGCTGAAAACTGCAGATTTGAGCATTAAATACACGAAAACTACAGCATCTTACAGAATAAGGGACACAGCGCTGGGAACAGCAGGTCTGACACTGGCTTGTGCTGCCCTCAGCAATGGGGGCATAAATTATGTGACAGGTTCTCTTTAAACTAGACAGCCTAAATATGCTAAATCAGTTCAGACCATCCTTCCTTCCACCTACCGTCGGTGGGTGGCTACACAATAGAAGCCCTATGATCTACTGGGCATGTGTGCTAGTCAGCAGGCCGAGAAATGTTTTTATTCTGTAACCATAACCCTCCCCGAACAAAACCTTACACTATACAATGTACTACTGCACACGTTCAGAAGATAATGTCACTTCAAAACTTAATAATAAAAATAATGTGAAAAAACACTACATAAAATACATAGAACTTCAATAAAGTCTATAAAGTTTCTTCAGCTTGTAGTGAACTTAAATTTAAAAAAAAAAAAAAAATTAACCAAACAACCCCTTTCAAATGGTGTGTGGAAGACCTGGCGCGCACCCTTTAGTGTACGGCCTCAGCATGCGGCAGTACAGAGGAACAGGAGACATAAGGCGAACAGACAGGGAGCAAGGGAGAGGTGAGTAAGGTGTTTTAGTCGGGGTCGGGACGACGGAAAGGCGAAGGTAGGCGACCGCCTAGGGCTCTGCTTCATCCCAGGCAGAAAAGGGGTGCAAAGAGGTATAGACTGGGCTGAAATTTACATTGGAAGGGGAGGGGTGGGGGCGCTGCAGTAGCTGTTGACCGAGCACAATACCATAGGAGCAGTCAAAAGGCATTGTTAGACAGGCTGTAGGTGGAGTTCTTATGAGGTAAAATACAAAGACAAGGTTCGGGAGGTCAAAACTAGAAATCAATATGTATAAAGTATTGTGAGCAGCAGGAAACACTATCAAAGATCAGGATAGTTGGAGGGAGAAGCAAATTGATGGCACTAGCCCTTTAAATCACAGAGGATGAGAGCACAATAAGGCACAGCCACAGCAAACTAGGGGACTGGGCCAGCTGATGTAGTGGCCACAACAGGGAGCAAGCAAGTCGCATGGAGGGATGACAACATTTAGGCTATGTCCACATTGCACAGGATTATGCTCGTATCTTCATCGCTTTTAGTTTTTTAAGAGCGTCGAAGATACGATCGTTCCTATTGCCCCATAGACGGCAATAGGAAAGACGAGCTGCAGTCTACACAGCTCTTCTTTCCTCTGCCCGTCTTTCGGCAGTGGCATATTATACATGTTGTATAATACGCCGGCGCTTCTCGTTTTCTTGCCGTCTTCCCATACAGTACAATTGTATGAGCGACGTCAGGGAAACGAGAAGCGACCGTGTTTTTTGTACAAAGCGTGATAAAATCCCCACCCCTGCATCAGAGAAAAAACGGACGCTTTTGAGCCTTTTTTGTCCGATTCTGTGTAGACATAGCCTTATGAGACAATTCCTTTGCAGGATGACTGGCAACCTGTTATTTAAGCAACCACTATCCCTGACTAAAAATGTGTGTTCAAGCAATACTTAGAGGGGTTCTCCAGGAAATGAAGAAAAATAAATACATGAACTACATGTCATAATGAAAAAATGCCTAAAGACCTTTCATTAGAAAAGTCTGCTTGTTTTGTCTAGGTGACAATCATTATAGAAGAACAAATGACCGCCAGGCTCCTTCCTGTGCAGAAACCTATTCAGCAGAGTACAGCAGTAGGACCGACTCCGAGTTACTGGCTGGTTAGGCCGACTGACATGACCGAGCATGTGTGCTGTAGGCAGCCTAAGAGACTCGTGGTGTGAGGGACGGCTCTACAGCGTAGAAAAGAAACTGTTTCAAAGTGTTCATATATATATATATATGTGTGTGTGTGTATATATATATATATATATATATTATATATATATATATACAGACACACACACATTTGGTCTGGATAAAATATAGAGAATCTATAGCTCAGCTGGGAGATAGTGGGAAATGTAGTTTTCATAGAGGACGCCTAGCAACATTAGCTGCACCCACTAGCCCAGTGAGGAGAAAGATCCAATATAGTGATACTATACAATATAACAGTGACTGTAAGTAGTTCACGCACTGGATTGTGACAGATAGTTACTGCTTATCTTTAGTATTCCTCCATTATACATTCTTAATTTTTTGGGGTTTTGCACACAACCCTGTAGACTACATTTAACCTTTTTTTTATTTATTCTAGCATTCCTGATCATTTTAAAGTAACAGACAGCAAAGGAAAAGAGTCGGTAAGTATACATGCACCTTCCCACTACGTGATCTATTGTTTAAGTGAAGATGTAGTTGTTTTTCCTAGTTTCTTAGGGTATGTTCACACGACTGATTTGGACGCTTTCTCAGCTTTATATGCAGCAGCTTTTGATGAGGATAGGAAGAGTTTTTTTTTCTTTCCATGTAGTTTTCAACGTGGTTTTTCAGCGCGGTTTTCTTTCTGAAACACCCATACCCATTACTTGCCATGGCCGCGGACCCGCGTCCAAAACCATGTTAAAAACTAGACACATTTGTGGCTGAGGTTATGAAGCCCTCCACTGATTCCCATGGGTATTTTACTTGTGGAATATGCCTCAAAAATTGATATCACAATTTTTTCAGAACTGGCAATAAGCAAGTAAAACGTGGTTTTACATATAAATCAATGAAAACGTACTGGGGCGTCTTTTAGTCCTTTTTCCCATGATTCTGGGGATGGAATCCATGTTTAAACAGCACTGAAAACAGCATCCAAATCATCTGTGTGAACATACGCTTAGAAAAAAATATATGCCTTAACAACTTCCTGCTTTGTGCCTTAAAGACAAAGGGCGACATGTATGAATCTCGGAGTGTCGGAGTGCCCGTTTTCGAGCACTCGAAAGTGAAAGCTGCGCCTCATGTATGTCGGTGCCGGAGGTGCGCTCATACATGCGGTGTAAAGTCCACCGCGCCTCGCCAGTGTGTGAGGTGCAGTGCGGGACTGCGCCTAAGATTCGCTGCCCGAGGAGGTGCGCTCATACATGCCGTGAAAAGTTCCCTGCGTTACCCCCATATTATTGTTAATTTTATATAGAGATCGGTACAACTTTGTGAGTCTTATTTTATTTCTGGCATGTACAGTTTTATTATAGATTGTATTAGAAAACCCATAAGAGCGTCGCTCGCTCTCCTATTGGCCCAAATAATCGCGCTTCTTTTAATTTAGCCAATCACAAACAGAGCTCGCTCTGCATTTCTTGTCCCCATAGAACTCTATGAGAAGGTAGCTCACCCGCTGATTGGCTAAGCTGGACGAGCCCCTCTTCCCCCCAACCAATGACAGTACGAGAATATTTCCCATAGACAGTAATAACTTTTAGGGCGCCCTTCTATCGCGCCCTTCTTTCTCCATTTGAAATAGACGCACTACATATGATTGGTGGATTCATATCTGCCACCTGGTCTCAACCAATCAGCTATTTTCTGCCTTTTTTACTGTATTTTGAACTGTCCGACTTTTCATATGATTGGTCAACACTACTCCATAGGTTATAATGGATCAGTGTCGCTCCTATTCTGATTGGCTGGTTTCTGCCGACCAATGAGAAGCGCTTACAGAATTTGAATTACTGTATTTCCCGGCAATTTTCTATATCGCCGGTGACAAACGCGTTGTTAGGGATTTTATTTCTGTATGTTTACAGAAGGTTTTAGCTCTTTTACAGAGAATGTTTTACACCTAATAAAAACAAATTATTTACTAATACTCCACGCCGCACGGAGCTGAGATTTCAGTGCCCCCATCTCTCCATAGACTACAATGGGACAAAGTAGCTCGCACTCTGATTGGCCGGGATAGCCAAGCCCCCACTACTTCAACCAATCAGCTCTTTTCTGCCTTTTTTACTGTATTTTGAACTGTCCCGCCTTTTCATTTGATTGGTCCATACTTCTCCATAGCTTATAATGGTTCACTGTCGCTCGTATTCTGATTGGCTGGTTTCTGCCGACCAATGAGAAGCGCTTACAGAATTTGAATTACTGTATTTCCCGGCAATTTCCAAGATCCTAATTCCTGACGTTGCGCCGTTATTGATTTTTTGAAAGTGATTTTATTTATGTATTTTTTTAGATGGTTTGAGCTCTTTTTCAGATAATGTTTTACACCTAATAAAAATGATTTTTGGAATCATACTCCATGCCTCACGGAGCTGAGATTTATTTCTTTTGCGATCTTCTATATGTTTCCTCTCATGTTACGTTCTCGCTCCACTTCGCCTCCTCCGGCTCATTTAGACCACAATCAACTAGGTCTGCCTGTCGTAGCTGTCGAGCACTGCAATGCGCCTCACTTTGCCGACCTGCGATCATACATGCCTCGGAGTATTCGAATGTAGTGCGTCCCACTCCAAAACGCCCACACCGCGCCCATTGCACGCCCCTTCATGTTAGGTGCATCCGAAAGTGGCGAAGGTTGCACCTAACACCACATCACTGTGTCCGACAGGGGATTCGGATCGGTGAGGCTTAGTTTTCGCCAGAAAACAGGCGCAACTCCCAATCATACATGTCGCCCAAAGTGATCAAGTGAGCACAGTATCTGCACTTATGTCCTCACTCCAGGATGCCACCTGTCCTACTGATGTGGAAGAGTTTAACTTGAATGTGATATCTTAGCTTTTAATGTTATCTGTTCTTATCTCTAAACAAAAGCCATTGAAAAAGCTGAGACAACATTTGTGCTGTGATTTCATGGTGCCTTAGGCTATGTTCGCACGGCTTAATTGCGGGACGTATTTCGCCCCGCAATTACATCGTGTGCACGGGAGTGGGGCGGGGGGCCGGCAGTCCGCCGGCCCCATAGACAAGCATTATTATCGGCGCATATATGCCCTGAAAAATTGACATGTCACGTCTCTCCCCGCTCGGCGTATTGTCCGAGCAGGGAGAGGAGACGTAATCCATAGTTCTCATAGAGAACTGTGGATTACCGGAATGACTGGGACATATTTCAGCCCATAATTCACGCAGTCCGGCGCGAATTACAGGCTGAAATACATCCCAGCCATTGCCGTGTGAACATAGCCTTAGCCGTCATGCTTATATTTGTTACATCTGAATGCAATTGACAACCAGATGTAACACCTGGTGGCAATCATTAAGATCCCAGCTATCTAACCCAGAAGATGCCACAGTCAATACTAACTGCAGCATCCAAATGGTTAGAGAAAGTAATCAGGACACTGGAGTTTCAGATTCCTCTGCTGCGGAGGGGGGGAGGGGTGGAGAGAAGCTTTGGAAAAGTAAAAGATAAGTTAATAAAAATACTTTTTTCTGTTACAAAGTCCTTTAGATTTATTTGGAAATGTTCAACAGTATGCATAACGGGCATTGATGCATTCAGGATGACCTATATGATAAAATAAAAATGATCCTGCACACATAAAAAACGCATTGCCAAAATTGCTATGTGTTATAAAACAGTGTTAAAATATGGTACCAATACAAGCTACTTCTGGTATTGTCATAGTCTTACTGACCCTCAGAATAAAGTTATCATATCATTGTTACCTAGGGTTACCACCTTTTCTACCAGAAAATACCAGTCAAGTTCCCTTGGTTAAAAAGGGTTGTGGTTGGGGGTGTGGCTCTTTATAGTGGACTGAGCATTATCCTTTTTTTTTTTTTTTTACAAAAGCATTTCAAGAGGGTAGATATATTTTCTTCTCTTCTAGACTAAGGTTGCACTATTTTACAGTGATACACGCTGTGGGTGCCCGATATATAGTGGGATTTTTTGTCCAGCAAATAGAGCATAAACCACAGAGAAATAGTCTACATGTAGTTCAGAAGACACGTAAAGTCTACGGCAGTATAGAGGTTTATTTTGCATCCCTGGTATGAGACCTGTGGAAGGGCTAATGTTGCATAACCCATGGTCTAGGATAGTGAATCGGTTAATGAGAACATCCCTGGTGGTTTAGGGCAGTAAAAAAGTTTGTGTAAGGGTCTCTTGTGGTCAAGGCACTTAAGGAGTGAATGGAATGATCCATGGGGGTCTAGTGCAGTGAGGTGGTTAATGTATGGATCAATGATGAAGAGTAGAAGGGTAATGTTACATACCTGGTGGTCTAAGGCAGTAAAGGGGTTAATGCAAGGATTCCTAATGGTGAAGAGCAATGAAGGGGTAAATGTAGGGCAGTAAAGGGACAAATGTAAGAATCCTTGGTGGTCCTGTTCATTGAAGGTGTTAATGTAGTTCTCTCTAAGACAGTGAAGGGTATGATGTAAGTATCCTTGAATGTCTAGAGTAGTAAAGGTATTAATGTAAGGATCCCTTTTGTCAAGGGTAGTAAAGGGGTTAGTGCACAGATCCCTGATGAAGAGCAGTGCACGGGTGTATCTTACCTGGGTTACTCACCTCTCCAGGGTTTCCCTAGCTGTCACTTCCCATTTTCTTGACAGTGATGTTCACTGGCGTCCCCAGGAAGGCTCTGATGATGTAACTGTCAAATATGTACAGTATCATTATCACAATTTTCCCTGGGGAAGCCAATCAGCATTTGGTCATCTTTTGCAGCTCTAATACTGCTGACAGTGACCTGACATTGTATATTTCGGGTGGCTTTCAGCAGTACTATATCTACATGTATACAGTGGGATAGGTTGCTACCTTTTCAGAGACATAGGTCAGAAGTCATATCTCCCACAGGAAGTTACTGCCTCCCAATAGCGCCATTACAAATGTAATGCTGACAATGGCCATCTGGTAAAAATACCAGCTGGGCTGGTGGTTTACAGGCAAGGTAGCAACCCTATCTGTACAACAAAGAAAACAATGAACAAACCAAACTCTAAAAGCAATGTCTATACTGCCACAGTTTTCCATTTTCTCTCTATTGAAATAAATTGTTATACAGTATAATTGTAACTATAGGAAGGTTGCAGCAGATGACTGTAGAATAAATGAGTTTACTTCTGACAACTAATCTATTTGTAGGACTATGGTAGAAGTGGAAAGGGCAAAATCAGTAACGGAACGGACTAGATATTAACCTAATGATTTACTACAGCTCTGAGTGGTTGAGAGCTTATCTGATATGGGGAAATAATTAGTTGTCTTCTTTGGTTGTTATGCATAAAAATGTTTAAATCGACAGTACAAGGTAGAGATATTTATAAAACGCATTGCTGCTTGGAAAATGGCTTTTACAAGTGAGGCAATGGTGAAGCACTTGCCCATCAGGGAAGAGTTTCTTTCCTGCTTGCAGAGAAAATCTTCATCATATGTCAATGGTTTGTAAAGTTGACCCATTTGAAGGTTACTTTAGTCTCCAGGGGGCTTTATTTCCAAGAAACTATTCAGAACACAGTTTTACTTAAAAGGGTTGACCAGTGAAAAGAAACAAAAAACCCCAACTAAACAATACCTTTCCAAGAGGCACTTTTGGAATGTTCTTTCATTTAATATTTTTGTTAGCTTCCTGCAGTTGTACAGTTGTTCGATGACAGGAAGCTCAGTAGTTTTGTGTCTACTCAAACAGGAAAAAGCTCTGTGTTGAACCCATGAGTTCAGGTGAAAAAAGGTCCTTTTAAGCCACACAGTTTTGGTCCTGCCTCCAAAGGCTATCAATAAGAGGGAGCAAACAGGGTGGGTGTACTGAGACACAGATTGAGAGGTAGATAGGCAAGCCATAGCAAAGGATCTTGGGGCTTGTAATTTTAGGGTATGCTCACAAGGCAAGGAATTACAATTGTTTTTTGATGCGGATTTGGATGATTTTGAAATCTGTCAAAAACTGACTGTAGAACTATCTCCATAAATATCAATTAAAAATCTGAGATGTAGTCAGCTCAGATTTTCTGAGGTCGGATTTCAAAATGGCCCTTTTTCCAAGAAACTTGGTACATGATCAATAATCTGCCATATTTCACTCGGAAAATAGTGGAAAATTTACTATTGAGGCCAATGGTATTTATGTTTTTTGCACCGATCCAAAAACTCAATAGTGCTCTATGATACAAAAACCGAAAACTATACAAAAACTGCACCAAAAAAAGAGGACAGAGTTAAAAATCTTCATTTTTTGTGTGTAAAATACTGTTCAAATACTCATTGGACATTGAGGTGATACTACTGCTGCTGGGCTGCAGATAAGGGAGGCTACACACAGCACAAGTTGGCAAAGAAAGCCTCCCGGGAATGAGTAATGTTTCAAGCAAGCCATTTCAGACCTTTTTTGTTTCTGCTTCACTGGACATCCCCTTTAACCTGTGCACCGATTTGTTCGGCAATCACACTAAACAGACTTTTTAATATAAAATACACTAGTAGAAATCATCTACGGATCCTTAGTCTTTTTATTCAGCATCTCATTATGGTGAGTAACATCACATCAGATATTAACTTTTAGTAATAGAAAAAAAAAAATGTTACTGAAAACACTATCGAGCAAGTACACACGATGGCATAAAGCGCTGTAATAATAGGACAGCTAATGACAGCTTGTTTCAAAATTTCTAGTGACTAATTATTTTTTTTTTTTTAATTTCCAGATTCAAGATGTTTTTAATACAGTCTTTAAATTTTATTTTAACGTCTTTGCGAGTGAATTTAACTGTGAGTATACTTCTTCTGGTAACTGAAGGCATAGTACTGATCAATTTCAATTATACAAGTGAAAAAACTGGCGGCCTGTTCTTTAGCGCTCTACGGTCGAGTGAAATGTCTACAGCATTTTGTGGAACCAATTAACATTATGAAAAGTCATATACATATATATATATATACATACACATGCACACACACATATATATATATATATATATATATATATATATATACACACAAACAAATATATTTACACATATACATATACACACACACATTACACCACACATATATATAATACACACACATTTATATGTGTATATATATATAAATAATTTATATATATATAATATATACTACACATATATATATACACAGACAAATATATACACACATATACATATATATCTACACACACATACATATATATCTACACACACATACATATATATCTGCACAACATATATATATATATATATATATATATATATATATATAAACATACATATATATGACATTGTCTGCTGCTGTGAGTGTACATGGTGACTTGTCAACAGTCTCCCAATTTCTCATGTCTGGGTAGAACAAGGATCCGAAATATTGAAATTCTGTTCTGTGTTCCTGTGCTCCAACTACAAATGAAAAGAATCTAACCTATTTATCTGGTTTATTAAAGTAATATTTAAGTTGGGCTGAGATAAAATATCCATATTCACATATTCCCACATAGCTAATGTGTTGCAAGCATTTCTTCAACTGTCCCAGTCATCTGTATGGAGCTTGGAGGAATCCATATGTTGCATAAACAGTCCCATTCAGATCTCTGAAATTTCTGCACCAAATCTGCCACGTATGAACATGCCCTCAAGAAACGGTTAAAGGGATTGTGCCACCACAGATATACTTATAGCGATGGCCTGCTGTGACCCCCACTGATCGCTAAAATGGGCATGTTAAGTCCCCTATCCTTCTTCCTTTGAACGTGCGCTTTTACTCCATTCAAAGTCTATGGGATTGACAAAGATAGCCAAGTACAGGGCTCAGCTGTCTTTGTTGGTCTCATAGACTTTGAACGAAGAAGCAGTGCACATGTTTGACAACTGTTCCGAAAGCATAGGGCAGAAAGAACAAGAGACTCGGAGCCCCCATTTTAGTAATTGGTAGGGGTCCCCTCCCAGCGATCAGACATTAAGCGCCTATCCTGTAGAGAGATTATCAATACCCAGGGGAGCACAACCGCTTAAAGGTCAGCTGATAAATGTCTTAGGTCTATTCTATTCTCTAATGTAGATGACAAAGCAGATGACATTGATTATACTGTATTTTTACTTTTCAGTCACAAAGTGAGTTTGGAATGGGGAGGTCATATTTTATCAGGTTGCCCCTCTAATAAAAATGGTAATTTAATTGCAGCACATGACAAATGTCCAATTTCCCATGTGATATACTTTCATGCCTTACTAATGCTCTGCTTGCTGAATGGAGCTAATGCAGCTAGCAAGTCTACCAATAAAATAAACAAGTAAATCTATCAATAACATAAGTAGTATGGGATGCATTGCGACCAAACAAAAAGTGGCTGTGTACACCTATAGTTACCGTTATAGTCCTTTATTCTGTAAATATGGACAGGAGGCTGCAGATATGATCAGCTATCTTGAAGGCTGAAGTTGCTTTTTGTCATCCAACCTTGCATGACAGAAAACACACTCGCCCTCAGTTCAGATGGTATTTTTTTTTACTCTTATTTTGCCACAGTATTTGTAAGACAAAAACAGGAATGAAAACAGTGAAAAACGAACAAAAAGGCTTGTTCTGCTTCTGGGTTTTGGACCCATTCCTGGTTTAACGTTACAAATACTGCTGCAAAATACGTTAAAAAAAAACATGTGAAAGCAGCCTTAGGCCAAGTTCACGCAGCGTATAGGTGACCGCCGCATACTTCCAACAGCGCTCGAGCCCTGGCACATAAACACAGGAAAGAAGTGAAACGTCACGTCTCTTTATGGGCGCACAGTTCACACCGGGGAATACGTTGTAAAATCACAGCACTTAATGAGTGCTATGATTTTACCGTATTTGCAGGGCCTATAATCGGGCGCTTTGCAGCACAATTATGCACTGAATACACCATGCGAACATACCCTTAGGCTCGCCTTCCACTTCTTTCTACATATGTCTTTGTTAAGGGGGTTTTGCCACAAAGTAAAATTGACCTCGGAAGCTCACAAACATTTTCATCATTCATCATTATTAAAAACTCTCTACCATTTGGATAGGTCTATACAGCTAATGCTAAAATACCGTAAAAATCTGATGGTGTTTTAACACCACAGTACCACAGTTTTTGGAGCGGGTTTGCGCAAAAAAGCGCAGTCGATTTCAGATTTGCCTCCGGTCCAATACATTAACCGTACATCAATCCGCCAAAAGATAGAACTCCAAACAGGACCCCCGTGGCAAGATCACTGGGTCACGATCGGTTTACATGGTGGCTGGAAGTAGTGGTATTAAAATCCCCATCTTTGTATACCCTATTGCCATTTTACAAATAAAATATTTTAAAAAGTTACACATAATTGGTATTGTCGCGTCCGTAAAAGTCAGATTTATTAAAATATAAAATTTATCTCATACGCTGAACACTGTAGAAGATAAAAAAATTCTAAATGCTAAAATTGCGTTTTTTGGTCATTTCACGTTCCTTAAAAATTGGAATAAAAAGTGATCAAAAAGTCGCATGCATTCCATACTGGTACCAATAAAAAGTAAATTTCAGCGTTTGGATTTTTTTATGGTACCAAAGCATAACGAAAACCCTACATGTTTGGTATTGCCGGATTATCAACATGTAGAATACAGAGATCAATTATACTGACGATTGAACGCTGTAAAACAAAACTCCCGCAAACTATGGCGCAAGTTCGTTTTTTTTCACATATTGCCCTACTTAGACTTTTTTTCCATCTCCAAGTGCATTCTATGGTAGGGCGAATGGCACTATTAGAAAGTACATCTTGACCTGCAAAATAAAAGCCCTCATATGTCTATGCAGATGAAAAAATAAAAAAAAGTTATGGCTCTGGGGAAGACGGAGAGGGAAAAACTAACGTGAAAAAATAGGCTGCGTCAAGAAGGAGTTAAATAGATTCTCTCACTTTCTGTCTCCTTTGACCTCCATTGTAGAATGTAAGCCCTGGTGGACAATGTCTTCTCTATGTGTCAGTTTATTGTGTATTTAGTGATAGTAAATAGTATTTAGTGATAGTATTCTATTTTTTTTTGGTCTTATGTTTTTAACCCCTTACCAACATATGATGTACAGTTAGGGGTAGGAACAGGCTCACTCACTAAGCCGGCTCAATACATGGCAGGTAATGGCTATTACAGCCAGAACCTGCCATAGCAGCCAGGATTGGAGATCCAACTGAAAGATGAGCCCCGCTCAGGTCCATATTTGGAAAAAAAAAAAAGTATTAGGCAAAGAAAATGTCACAGCAATGCAAATTTAAAAAATGAAAAAAAAAAGTTCTTTTTTTTGTAACTGAAACATAACAAAACCTTTAAAAATTGTGCATCATCGAATCCTGCTGAATTGTGTAATACAGACAACATGTCATTTATACTGAACTCCATAAAAATGTATCCCACACAAAAGTGCCACAATTGCATTTTTTTCATGTTCCACCCCACAAACAATTTTCTTTTGGTTTCCCAGTACACTATATGGTACAGTCCATGGAACCATTAAAAAGTATAGCTTGTCCAGCAAAAATAAGGCCTCGTAGGTATATGTTGAGAGAAAAGTAAAACAGTTATGGCTCTTGGAAGGTGGGGAGGAAAAAACATGTGACATAAACAAAAGTCACTGCAGTCAGAAGGGGTTAATGCACATATTGGTAGCCAAGAAAAAACACAAAGTATTTTCAAAATTTCTGTAAAAACATATCTTAAAGGGACACTACCACCAAATATTTTGTTTCCACATATTGACAAGCAATAGGAGACTTTTTATATGGACTTTTTTAAATTGTTTTTTTTTTGTTGTATATAATTTAATACCGTATTTTTCGGACTATACGACGCACTTTTTTCCCCCAAATTTGGGAGGAAAATGGTGGTACGTCTTAAAGTCCAAAAAATACGGTAGGTGTGTCTTATGGTCCGGTGCGTCTTAAAGTCCGAAAAATACGGTATATACATGACTTCCTGGCTTGTCCATGACTTCCTCTCCGTGAGCTCTGATAGCACAGCAGTGAGAGGATTGCTTGATGATCCTTTTTTTAGAATAATAACCTGATAAGTGCAAAAAGGATTACCCATTTTCTTTTCATATATTGCTAGTTATTACCCTGTGGTCAAGGTCTAATCTTATCTATCCCTTTTCAGAAAACAATAGAATAAGTAGGTCATTACCTATTATTTGTAATACGACTTTATAGAGATGTCACAGCAGATTAGTCTGCTCTGCCACTCAAGAGTTTTCTCACAGCTAGAGAAAGAAAATATTTATATGTAATTTTTAATTGCATAGTACTGCAAAAATAAAAAATCCCAAAAATTCTAAAAAAAAAAAGTAACCATATGGATATGGAGTTTGTTGTGGATTTTATTCTTTAGAAAGGGTGAAATCTGTGTCATAAGACATGCTGCAGATACGGAAACCTACACAGAATTATTATGTCATGTGTGAATGGGAAAGGTGGTTTTAGAAATTTGATATGTCTTCTATACCTAAACATGGTCTTGGCTTTAGAATACAGCATTTGACAAGGCAAAAAATAATATATAAAAATATATAATATATATATATATATATATATATATATATATAATATTCCTGCTCCATGTTATAAGATGCCCGTACTCTCTTATAATAAATTACTATGAACTTTGCTATGGCTAATTATCTTACATTCTATTATTCTACAGGTCGCGCTAGATGGCTGTTGCCATTGCCAGTAGTTGTTGGAATACATGGAAGCAATGGAGTATGCGTACCTAGATATGTAAGTTCTTAAGCCTTTAAGATTGAAAGTAAAATATCACTTTTTAACTGTCTCAAGTCAAAACACACATAGGACAAAAAAAAAAAAAAGAAACATGTATATTGGCAGCGCACAATCAACCTTCTATGAACCTAAGTGGGAATACTAGGTATTTGTATTCTTCGGCGTTCATGAGTATATTAGAATGAGCACTGTTAATAATTAAACCAAGTCCCTATCATTGCCCTGCAAAAAGGTCAGAAGCCATAAGAGGAATTTAGATCAGACATATTTCTGCTTTATTAAACTTAATCTGGATCGAATTTACCCATTAAGTAGTTGTCCTCCTCCTATTTCAAAAGTATTAAAGGGGTTGTCTCACTGCAAGGATTGATTTTTATGTTAAAGATCTTGCAAAAACAAGTCACTTTGCAGTATATGTCCATTAACAGTGTCCTACCTTTTCTGAGATATCCCCTCTTGTATGGGCTGTATCAGCTCCTCTGGTCGCTATAGCTACAGACCTATTCAATCTCTCATTATAGGCTGCCAGCACTGGTAGCTATAGCTACAGACCTGGCTTCTACTGCAGCCTAGTAGAAGCCAGTAAACACGCCCCTGAATTCAAAGTGAAACCAAGAAAACAGGACTGAGGTCAGATGAATCAATGTAGTAAGACAACCCCTTTAACTGCTTGTCAGGCCATCGAGGATGAGTAAAAATTACAATGTTAAAATATACAGACAAAAACCTTACTTTGTGAACCCACTCGCCTCAGTGATCCTGGCCGATGACATCACGGTTCATTCTTCATGTGACCCTGCAGTCAATCACAGGCCTCACTGGTAACTTGTTGGATATGACCGCTGTGGCCTATGGTCGGATCCAGGGTTAGGTGAAGAATGAACACTGAGGTCATTGGCCATTGTCACTAGGACCGGCAACAGCACTGGAACATGCAAGTTTACAAAGTTTTGGGTGTTGTTTTTACCCCAGATGGACTGATAAGCAGTTAGTAATTTTGGACCATCCCTTATAATAAGAGTATGGTGCTAAGTCTGTGAATAAATAAAAATACCCATACTCACCCCTGTACTGAGGTTCGTTCCAGAGATGAATCTGCCAGACCTCCAACTGGGTCATGTGTTTTCTTATGGCACCCAAACGGTTGTTGGGCAGTATCACATGACCATTGCAGCTGAGTGCTGTGGAGAGATAAGATGGGGGACAGGCGAACCTCGTGTAGTACAATCAGAGCAATAACTTGAGTAAAAACAAGTGCAGAACCGCTCCCCTTTTGGACGGGTTGTACGGGAATGGTACAACACATTTTAACGCAAAATCATGTGAAAACCAGCTGCCGGAGTTCCAATTTTCCACATGTACAATTACTCGACTTTCGTAATCCACCGGAAGTATAATGGCGAAAAAATCCATAAAAGGGATATAAAAGGACAAAAGGGAAACTATAGCGCTTAGACCAAAATTAGAAAACGGGGTGGCTGAAAACTATTTAAAAACTAAATAGAATAAATATAAAACATAATTATAAAAATGAGATAAATTACACTTAGGAATTGACTTTTCCAGATTATTTTCAGATTTATTTAGCAAAAAAGCAATTAAAAAATGCAAGGTTTCACCCGCACATTGGGGGCCCTCATCAACTTGTTACAATAACGGGGAAAAAGGGCTATATATATAACAAGGGTTGGGGGACATAGGTTTGAAATGTTTTGAAAACAGGCTCAAAACCATTTTAAAAAAAGGCCAAATTTTGCTTACAAAAAAAAAAAAAACCAACAAGAAATTTAAAAGTGTTAAAAAAGAGGTTACCCAAAAATTCAAAACATTTTTGAATAAATATGAAAGCAAAAAAATGACTATGTATTTAAAGTGGGGTCCAAAAAGAAATTAATCGCAGGACTATACTGTACCATCATAGGATTTTATGATGTATGTTTTTTCTGGGTCAATACAGGAAAAAACTTAAAAACTAAATGCAGGTGTCAGAAAGGCCCACAATAACATGGGAGCTCAAAAAATAAAATATACATTAAAGCCATTCTCCCCGGTATGGGGTTTTATCGCCCGACCATTGCAGCCAATGGGTGCAGTATGCACAACGGATCACCCGACCAAAATAAAACCCCAGTTGAAGCGGCGGGCCCCCACTGGAATGAAGTCATTAGAGCATAGTTCCAACTTTTAAAATAAAAAGCGGGGATTGAAAGGGCGGGCGCACCCACTTGTTGGGGTGCCCCCCCCCTTTCAAAAAGCCCCACCCTTCTCCACCCCCCGCATAACGGGTTTGGAAAAAAACCCCGTAGAGCCCTTATAGCCAGGATAGCCCCCCATAACCAGGTAGTGCCCTTAAGGCAGTAGATGCCCCATTGTAACAGGGATTGCCCCCTTTGTTACCATAGATGCCCCCCCCTTTTTTTTGCCAGGGAAGCCCCCCATTTGTTAGCCAGGTAGAGCCCCCCTTTAAAACTAATAAAAATAAAATAATAAAACCAAATTACCTTCCAGGCTCCTTGCACACGGCCATCGGACCTCCCAGCCGATCTCCCAGCGTCGCAGGGGGATGGTGCAGCCCCCCGCGCATCACGCCCCTCGATCTGTCTGTTTGTACAGCACACCGGCTTTTTACATACAGGGGGAGAGGGGGGACGGGAACGATCCCCCTGCCTCCTCCCTGCACAGTGGGGGTCCGGACGGTGAGGGCCGTTCACCCGCCTGTAGGGGGGGGGCCCCGGCGGCCCATGTAGCGCACCAAACGCCCACTCGTCGCCCGCGGCAGTTAAAGAACCCCCCTGCCCGCGGGGTTCGCCAACTCGCTGGGGGGGCGGGGGGGGGGGGGTTGGGCCCCCGTTAGCGGGAGAGTTGGCATGTATGGCTTAGAGGCGTGTATGCTTTTTTTTTATGTTCCTATAGGCTCAGTTCCATACTGTATTTTTAAAAAAGGGATGTGAACAACACCTAAAGCTTACTCATGATAGATGTCAGCTAGATGTCCAAGAGCTATTTCTCTTGATTTCACCAAAAACCACTGCTATCAAGGAAGAGGCGAGAGGTAAGAAGTATGCGTAAGATCAGCATGTTCGGCTGACTTACCTTATGTTCATTGACCTGAGGTGGCAGAGCTTCTTCCCAATCGCTGAATACGCGGTGCTCAATGAGCGCTATATGCACAAATAGGCCTGAAGCCTTCCTGATAGTCGTGTTATCACCGGGGCTCAGCACTGCAGATGAACTCTGCAGTGAGTTTATGTAGCTGTAGTTCCCCTGTAACTGGGGCTAATATATCAATCACACTGGAAATTAACAAGAAAAAGGTTATGTAAAAATGCCCCTCAATGTTTTTTTTTTTTAAATTATGTGGAGCACATTATGTAAAATAAATAAAAAATCAATGAAACAGCCTACACTACAACTTTTAGATTTGCCCAATGACTCTACAACTTTATTACATCTATATAAATAAAATGTGTAGCAGAAAAGTGACACAATTAGAATTTTCTTTTTACTTTTTTCTGAGGTTATTGAACACTCCTAATGTAAAATTACATAAAAATAAAGCCTTATGTATCATAAAAAGGCAGCAAAAAGAAAAAAAAATTTGCAGAATAACCAAGCAAAAATAAACCTTATAGCATACAAACCCACATGTACAGAAAAAAAATAATTAAACAACTGGTCATAAAGGGAGGGGGGGGTGGGGGAGGTAAATAAAATCTGACACAATCTGTTGTGTTGAATCTAGTTCGCTAGCATCCCGGCAATTTTATAATCCCTGACATAATCCCCACTTTTCATTGAACACTGAATGGTAACAGAGAACACAAATAGCAGTTTATATCACACACTGATCACATGCTTACCTGCTTAATGTGTAAAAATTTTCACAGTAAACACATGGTTATCTTGTTATCTTATTTTTCTATAGGATTACTGCAGGTGTGGACTTTCAAGGTAAACGACCCGGACCACCATACAATGACGACCTAGCTACGAATATCCGAAGGCCATTTGCACAATTTGAAAACCATCCTTTTTTTTTGGCTTGCGCAGAAATGTTTAAGTACTTAATCAACGTAAGGCTTGTACCCGCTCCTTAACTGTACAATGTACAAGGTATCGTTACCAATAAATGACTGCAATGGAAGTTCTGGTCTCCAGTGCCTGTTTTTTTTTCTCATAAAAATCTAGAATTACAATAGTGTGCCCAAGAAAGAAAACAAGTATCTGGCAAGAGAGTTCTGTGAAAAATTGTAGAATCATGCTGCATAATGTCCATCATTTACAATGTTTACCTATCTCTAAAGCCTTAAAGGGGTTGTCTGGGACTTACAAAAGCTTGTTGGTCCGCTGGGGTATGATTGGAAATAGAAAAAAAGAAGCATACTTACCTCCGTGACGCTCCCGTTCCATCCCAATGGTGGGCCTGTACATCGCAGCTGCTCAGGGAATGTCATGGAGGTAAATATGCTTCTTTGTTTCTATTTTTAATCATACCCCAGCAGACCAACAAGCTATTGTAAATCCTGGACAACCCCTTTAATAGAACTTAAACAATCTGATGTGTTACACCTGTTATCACACCCCTGGTAGATACCCCTGTCCTAGATCAATGACTGCAATCTACTGTATATACAAACATATATATTTCTATTCACGCCACACTGCTGAGTGCAGGGCACAGTGGAGTGAGTTTGGATGAAACTGTTTTCTTCTCCCCACTCTCTTGGTACCACCTTCATCCCACTATACTTTGATATAGGCACGGATCACGAGTGCAGTATGAGCATCTGTCTGCAAGATTAGCGAGTGGATGGCGTGGTATCGTTCTCCCTCAACTCCCAGCTCTCGATTGGCGAGCGCAGGCCACAGTGTCCTATACAGTTTAAACAATTAGGTGTCAAGTCTACCTGTATTGGCCCACATAGATAAATGCCTCAGTGTGTCATGTGCTCATCCAACCATACGGTTGCAGTATTTTGGTTACAAACCAACACAGGGCACACTAAAGCATATATTGTATATTAGATATTTCTTGAACAGTATATAACTATATATCAGGTCATATACATTTATCTACTGTTTATTTGTATATCTAACATCTAGCTATATGCTAAAAAATAACAGTGCTCTGATATTACTTTTTTCTATTGCTTATGTGGAATAGCTCCACACTATGCATCTTGGCCTTCAAAACAGTCCCATACCAGAATCTCTTCTCTACTTATTGCAGTTACTCGAGGCGCTATGCATTCTGGTCGGTGGTATTCTCCAGCACTCCACCAAGCCAGATTTTTACATTAGACTGCCAGTTGAAATGTGATCTATTACTCCAGAATCCAGGAGGTGCCATGCTTTATACCATTTGGCATTGGGCAATGTGATCCAAAGCTTGTGTGCAGCTGCTCAACCAAGGTAACCCATTACATGAAGCTCCAGACCCAGTTCTTTGTGCAAATGTCACTTTTGGAGCCTGTTTTGAACTGTGTAGTATAATGATACAATAGAGGCTAGGTCATTTTTATGTCCTATTCAGTCCAGGGCTAGGTGGCTCCGCATCTTTGTGGCTGAACTGTTACTGTTACTTCTGAATGTTTCCATCTAAAATATTAGCACTTCTGGTTGAAAAAGAAAAACCGGAAACACAGCCATACTCAGAGCTCAAAGGCTGGAATGAGACTGAACCCAGCAGAGAGGCAACACCAGCCCCCGTGCTAGTTAAGAAAAATACACAGGTGCATCTGATTGCTAGGCAGTAGCCCATACATCTCACCACTAGGGGACACCAGACTGCACATTAAATTGACACATCTTCACACAGAATGCAAAAAAGCCACAGTACAATACATTGGGAGACTACATAAATGCAAAAATAATACATGCAAAAATGACTTACGGGTATTTTTGCATGTATGTATTCTCCCAATGTATTGTACTGTGGCTTTTTTGCATTCTGTATGAATATGTGTCAATTTAATGCGCAGTCTGGTTGTCCCCCTAATGGTGAGATGTATGGGCTACTGCCTAGCAATCAGATGCACCTGTGTATTTTTCTTACGTAGCATGGGGGCTGGTGTTACCTCTCTGCTGGGTTCAGTCTCATTCCAGCCTCTGAGCTTTGAATATGGCCGTGTTTCCGGTTTTTCTTTGAGTAATTAATGTCCCATTTTTTCTGTAAATTTGAGTGTAGGGACTTGCAAGAAGTGAGGAGCCGTGACGGGGCCTGCATGCTTATATACAGTTAGGGCCAGAATTATTTGGACAGTGACACAAGTTTTGTTATTTTAGCTGTTTTTAAAAACATGTTCAGAACTACAATTATATATATAATATGGGCTGAAAGTGCACACTCCCAGCTGCCATATGAGAGTTTCCACATCCAAATTGGAGAAAGGGTTTCGGAATCATAGCTATGTAATGCATTGCCTCCTCTTTTTTAAGGGACCAAAAGTAATTGGACAATGGACTCTAAGGGCTGCAATTAACTCTGAAGGCGTCTCCCTCGTTAACCTGTAATCAATGAAGTAGTTAAAAGGTCTGGGGTTGATTCCAGGTGTGTGGTTTTGCATTTGGAAGCGGTTGCTGTGACCAGACAACATGCGGTCAAAGGAACTCTTAATTGATGTGAAGCAGACCATCCTGAGGCTGAAAAAAAAAGAACAAATCCATCAGAGAGATAGCAGACTAGCTTGGAGTAGCAAAATCAACAGTCGGGTACATTCTGAGAAAAAAAGGAATTGACTGGTGAGCTTGGGAACTCCAAAATGCCTGGGCGTCCACGGATTACAACAGTGGTGGATGATCGCCGCATACTTTCTTTGGTGAAGAATAACCCGTTCACAACATCAACTGAAGTCCAGAACACTCTCAGTGAAGTAGGTGTATCTGTCTCTAAGTCAACAGTAAAGAGAAGACTCCATGAAAATAAATACAAAGGGTTCACATCTAGATGCAAACCATTCATCAATGCCAAAAATAGACAGGCCAGAGTTAAATTTGCCGAACAACACCTCAAGAAGCCAGCTCAGTTCTGGAAAAGTATTCTATGGACAGATGAGACAAAGATCAACCTGTACCAGAATGATGGGAAGAAAAAAGTTAGGAGAAGAAAGGGAACGGCACATGATCCACGGCACACCACATCCTCAGTAAAACATGGTGGAGGCAACGTGATGGCATGGGCATGCATGGCTTTAAATGGAACTATTTAAAAACCTGATCTCTATCCTCATCATTTAACCCTTTTTGCTTCTGAAAGAGGGAATAACTCCCTTTCTATCATCAAGTCTGGTGGAACCCCACCTATTAACAGGAGAGCCTTATATCTATAGCAAAGTACTAGCTTCAGTAAGGGATCCCAAGCCAACTACTTGGGCAGTCATCCCTAATCTCATAGACACAGAACAAATAAGGCCCCCTTGTGACACCGTCTGCAGCAGGTGACACTTGTAGACAGAGGTGAGAGATCACAATTTAAAACGTCATGCCTGACCTCGCCGACATGTTTCGCCAGCTAACCTGGCTTTATCAAGGCTTAGAGATCCGATCACGTGTGGTCTGAGCTCACTTCCTTTTATATCATGTTAGGTAAACACCCCATACAGGTGCTCACCAATTAGCTATCAGCAGGGGCGTCGCTAGGCATTATCATTCGGGGCCCGTGCCCCGAATCTAATGCCTGCTGCCCCGAATGTTTTGCACTGCAGTCCGGAGGAGTCGGCCGACAACACTGTAGCGCGGCACCACATTGCTGAGTAGATGCGGCGCCGCGCTACTATTTAAAGCTCCCGCCCGCCTCTCTCCCCTGCTGCTGGGCTTCAGGAGGTACTCAGTGTTAGCATTTAAGCGCGGATACTCTACTCACCGTGTGCGGCAGCCGGCAGGCAGCACTCATTCACGTCCTGTGCTGCGGCTGCCGCCGGCTTAGTTCTGAGTGTGCGCACTACACGGGGAGGGGGCGGGGGAGAAGAGAAAGCGTAGCCAAGGCCTCCGGCGCCTGCATGCTCCTCCTCCTCCTTCCCGCGCAGAGCTAGCGAGCTGTCGGGGCCTTTGGTATGTAGGGCTGGGGTGGGCTGGTGGGCCCCGGGGGGGTTGGAATCAATTGGTGGGGTGGGACTGGTGGGGTGGATTGGGTGGCTCTGGACGGGGGTGGGGGGGAGGGCTGGGGGGAGGGGTGGTTGGAAGGGGCTGGGGCGGACGGGGCTGGCCTGGCTGGGCTGGGACGGGCTGGGGGGGGTGGGTGGGGCGGACTGGGCTGGGACGGGGCTGGGGGGGGCGGGCTGGACGGGGCTGGGCGGCTGGGGGGCGGGGCTGGGTGGGGGACGGGGGTGGGCTCGGGACTGGGGGGGGCTGGGGGACTGGGCTGACTGGGTGGGGCTGACGGGGTGGGGCGGGGACTGAACTGGGGCTGATGGGTTGGGGTTGACTGGGGGTTGGGGGTTTGGGATGGGTTGGGGCTGGACTGACTGGGGCGGGGACTGGGTTGGGGTGACTGGGTTTTGGGGTGAGGGTTGGGGCTACTGGGTGGGGCTGACGGGGCTGGGCTGGCTAAAACGGGGGTTTGACGGGGGCTGGCTCTGGACTGGACTGGGGTGGACTGGGCTGGGCGGACTGGGCTGGCTCTGGACTGGGCTGGGGGGGGCTGGGCGGCTTGGACTGGGCTGGGGTGACTGGGTGGGGCGCACGGGCTGGGGCTGACTGCGTGGACTGAATGGGGGGGGACTGGGCTGGGGGGGGCTTGGAAAAAAATGGGGCTGATGGGCTGATCTGGACTGGGTGGGGCTGAGGGCTGGGGGGGACTGGGCTGGGGCGGAGGGGGCCCCGGGGGGGGCTGGACTGGGGGGGACTGCTGGGCTGGATGGGGGGGGCTGATGGGCGGCGTGGACGAATGGGGCTGAGTGGGGTGGGGGACGGGGTGGGGGACTGGGTGGGCTTTGGGTGGGGCTGCTGGGGCTGGCGCTGGCTGAATGGGGCTGACGGGGTGGGGCGGGAAACGGGGGTGGGGGGAGGGGCTGAGGTTTGGGACGGGGCTGGACTGAACTGGGGCTGACTGGGTTGGGGCTGGACTGGGTTGGGGCTGGACTGGGTTGGGGCTGGACTGGGTTGGGGCTGGACTGGGTTGGGGCTGGACTGGGTTGGGGCTGGACTGGGTTGGGGCTGGACTGGGTTGGGGCTGGGGGGGGCTGGGTTGGGGGGCTGGTCCTGGACTGGGCTGGGGCGACTGGGGGGGGCGGACTGGGCTGGGGCGGACTGGGTGGGGCGGACTGGGCTGGGGTGGACTGGAGTGGGGCGGACTGGAGTGGGGCGGGCTGGGGGGGGGGGGTTGGACGGGGGTGATGGGGGCGCGGGGACTGAACTGGGGCGGGGACGGGGGTGGGGTGCCCTTGGGTGGCGTGGACTGGTGGGGTGACGGGGGGGCTTTTGGGGGGGGGACTGGGGGGGGCTGACTGGGTGGGGGGATGGGTGGGGTGACTGGGTGGGGTGATGGGCTGGGGCGGGACGGGGTGGGCTGGACGGGGTTGGGCGGGCTGGGGGTGGTTTGGACTGGGGGGGGGCTGACGGGGGGGCTGGCGGGGAGGGGGGGTTTTTTTTTTTTTTTGACTGGGTTTTGGTTGGATGGGTGGGGGGTTGGGGGGGTGGGGGGGGGGGGCGGCGGGGAGGGGGCTGGGGGGGGATGAAGGGGCGGACTGGCTGGGCGGCGGGGGCTGGGGCGGACGGGGTTTGGCCTGGACGGGGCTGGTTTGGATGCTGGGGCGGGACTGGGCTGGGCGGGGCTAAAACTGGGGGGGGACTGAACTGGGGCGGACTGAACTGGGGGGGGATAAAAATGGGGGGGACTGAATGGGGCGGACTGAACTGGGGTGACGAACTGGGGCGGGACTGAAGGGGTTTACTGAACTGGGCTGACGAAGGGGGCTGACTGAACTGGGTGATGAAGGGGGCTGACTAAAACTGGGTGTAAAACTGGGGCTGATGCTGGGGTGCTAAACTGGGGTGACTGGGTGGGGCTGATGGGCTGGGCGGGGACTGAACTGGGGCGGGATGAACTGGGGGGGGACTGCTGGGGGTTTTGACGGGGCTGGGGTGGCTGAAACTGGGGCTGCTGGGCTGGCTTGGACTGGGTGGGGCTGATGGGTTTGGGGGGGCGGGGGACTGGGGCTGGACTGGGCTGGGGACGACTGGGCTGGAGGGACTGGGCGGGGCGACTGGGCTGGCGTGGACTGAACGGGGGGCGGGGACTGGGGGGGGGTGGGGGGTGGGGCGGGACTGGGTGGGGTTCTGGGGTGGGGCGGGGGCTGGGGGCGGGGCTCTGGGGTGGGGCTGACTGGGCTGGGGGATGGGCGGGGGGTTTTACGGGGGGCGGGGGGCTGTGGGCTGGGGCTGATGGGGGGGCGGGGACTGGTTGGGGCTGGATTTGGTTGGGGTGGACTGGTTTGGGGGCTGGACTGGTTGGGGGGGACGGGCTGGGGTGGATGGGCGGGGCTGGGGGGGCGGACTGGGGCTGCCCGGGGATGAACTGGGGCTGCTGGGGTGGGGTTTTGATGGGCTGGCGCTGGACTGGGGTGGGGCTGGACTGGGGTGGGGGGGACGGGGGTGGGGGGGGATGGGGTGGGGCCTCTGGGCGGGGGCGAGGGGCGGGGGTTTTGGGCGGGGGGATGGGCTGGCGAGGACGGGGGTTTGGGGCTGATGGGCTGGGGTGATGGGGGGGGGACTGACTGGGTCTGACTGGGGGGGGGGATGGGGGGGGCTGGGGGTTGGGGTGGAGGGGGGGCTGGACGGTTGGGGGGGACTGGGTGGGGTGGACGGGGCGGGGGCGGGGATGGGCGGGGGCTGGGGAGGGGTTTGGGGTTTCCCGGGGGTGGGGCGACTGGGCTGGGCCGGATGGGGTGGGGCAGGGGGTGGGCTGGGGGGGGGGGATGGGTGGGGGACGGGGGCTGGGGGACTGGGCTGGGGAGGACGGGGGGGCTGGGGCTGGGGGGGGCTGGGGGGGGGACTGGGGGGCTGGGGCTGGACTGTGGGGGCGGGACTGGGTTGGGGCTGGACTGGGTTGGGGCTGGACTGGGCTGGGGCGGGGGCTGAAAAGGGGGGTGAGGGGCGGGGTGGAGGAACTGGGGCTAAATGGGCTGGGGGCGGGTCTGGACGGGGTGGTTGGATGGGGCAACTGGGCTGGGGGGGCAGAAGGGCTGGGGCGGACTTGGCTGGGGCTGACTGGGCTGGGGCTGGACTGGGCTGGGGCGGACTGGGCTGGGGTGGACTGGGCTGGGGCGGGACGGGCTGGGGCGGGGATAAAATTGGGCTGATGGGCTGGGGCTGACTGGGCGGGGGGCCTGGATGCTGGGGCAAAAAGGGGCTGGGGCTGGAGGGGTGGGGTGGATGAACTGGGGCTACTGAAATGGGGCTGGACTGAATGGGGTGGACTGAACTGGGGCGGATGAAGGGGGCTGGACTGAACGGGGGCGGGGACTGAAACTGGGGCTGGATGAATGGGGGGGGACTGGGGGGCGGGGACTGAATGGGGTGATGGGTGGGGCTGATGGGCTGGGGCTGACTGGGCTGGGGCGACGGGCTGGGGCTGGACTGAATGGGGCTGACTGGGCTGGCTGTGGACTGGGCTGGGCGGACTGGGCTAGGCGGACTGGGCTGGGGCTGGGGGGACGACTGGGTGGACGGGGTGGGGTGATGGGTTTGGTGTGGACTGAATGGGGTACTGGGGTGGGGTGACTGGGGTGGGGTTGACTGGGCTGGGGCCTTTGGGGTGGGGCTGCGGGCGGGGGCTCTGGGGTGGGGCTGGACGGGGCTGGGCTGGGCTGGGGCTGACTGGGCGGCGCTGGATAAAAGGGGGCGGACTGGGGTGGGGGGGATGGGTGGGGCTGAGGGTGGTAAACTGGGCGGGAAAAGGGGGCTGGACTGAACGGGGGGCTGGATGAACTGGGGCTGACGGGGGGGACTGGGGGGGGCTGACTTTGGGGCGGGCTGGGTTGGGGTGGACTGGGTTTGGGGGTGGACTGGTTGGGGCTGGACTGGGCGGGGGTGGGGCGGGGGCGGGATCGGGGGCTGGCTCTGGACGGGGGCTGGTCTGGATGGGGGGACTGTGGCTGATGGGGGGCCCTGGGCTGTCGGGGGGGATAAAATGGGGCGACTGGGGTGGGGCTGACTGGGTGGCGCTGACTGAACTGGGGCTGACTGAACTGGGGCTGACTGAACTGGGGCTGACTGAACTGGGGCTGACTGGGCTGGGCGGGAAATGGGGTGGGGGGGGGGCTGGGGTGGGGCTGAGGGCTGGGGTGATGGGTGGGGCTGACGGGGGGCTGAGGGGCTGGCTGGGGTTGGGTGACTGGGCGGGGGTTTTGAGGGGGCTGGACTAAAAACTGGGTGACGGGGTTTGGGGGTGGACGGGCTGGGGGACTGGGTGGGGTGGACTAAAACTGGGGCTGAATGGGGGGGCTCTGGACTGGGTGGCTCTGGGGGGCTGGGCGGGGCGGACTGGGTGGGGCGGACTGGGTGGGGCGACGGGCTGGGGGGGGCTGGGCTGGGGCAGACTGGGCGGGGCAGGGGCTGGGGGCAGAGGGGGTGGGGCGGGGGGGGAACTGGGGGGCTATGAAGGGGGACTGGGCTGGCGCTGGACTGAATGGGCTGATGGGGGGGGGCTGACTGGGCGGGGGTAAAGGGTGGCGCTGGACTGGGCTGGGCTGGGGGGGCTGGGGCTGGATGGGGTGAACTGAACTGGGCTGATGGGTTGGGGCTGCTGGGGGGCCTGGGGGCGGCTGGGCTGGGGCGGTGGGTGGGGGGACGGGGTGGGGTGGAACTGAATGGGGCTGCGGGGTTTGGGGCTGAATGGGCGGGGGGGGGGGGGGGGGGGCGGGAGGGTGGGCGGGGGGGGGGCTGGGGGGGGGACTGAACTGGGGCGGACTAAAACAGGGCTGATTGCTGGGCTGAATGGGCTGGGATGAATGGGTGGGGATGAATGGGCTGGGGTGACTGGCCCTGACTGGGGGGGGGTTTGATGGACGGGGCTGGGGTGACTGGATGGGTGGGGCTGACGGGGCTGGGGCTGGACTGGGCGGGGGGGGGACTGGGCTGGGGCGGACTGGGTGGGGGGTTGGGCTGGGGCTGGACTGGGGGGGGCGGATGGGTGGGGTGGATGGGCTGGACGGGGGGGGGCTGACTGGGCGGCGCTGGACTGAACGGGGGTGACTGGGTGGGGCTGATGGACTGGGGCTGCAGGGGCGGGGGCTGATGGGTGGGCTGAGGGGGGGTTGGGTTGAAGACTTCTTAAAAACCCCTAGGGGGAAAAAAAAAAAATAAATGTGAAAAACATGTAAAACACAAACACGAAAAATAAAATAAAAAAAAATACACTGCCCTTTTCCCCCTTTACAAACGCCAATCGCCCCCAAAAAGAAAAAAAAAATAAAAAAAGTCCCATATTTGGTTCGCCGGTGCGTAACGATGCCCTATAAAAATGTCGCTAATTAAACCCCTACACTGAACGCCGTAAACTAAAAAGAATTACAGATTTAAGATTTTTTTTTCCGCAGCACATAAATGGATTAAAAAGCGATCAAAAAATCCTATGAAAGCCAACGTTGTGCCAATTAAAAAATCAGTCGTCCGGGGAAAAAACAAAAGTCCTTTCACAGCTCTGTGTACGGAAAATAAAAAATGATGGCTCTCAGAAGATAGCGTGCATAAATATTTTTTACACCTAAAAACTTTTTTTTTTTTTTTAAGTGCTTCAACATTTAAAAAACTTTAAATGAATTGGGATGCCCTTTAAACGTATGCCACAGAGTAAAGTAATTTTGCACGGATGCACGATGAACGCGTTAAAAAAAAACTAGAGGATTGAGGTTTTTCTTCACCCTGCCTTCCCAAAAACGGAGTTAAAATGATCAAAAAGTCTTGTCCCTCCAAAAGATACCCGTAAAATGTCAGCTTGTCCAGCAAAACACAAGCCTTACACGAAAAATAAAAAAGTTATGGCCCTTGGAAGGGGGAAGAATAAAAAAAAGGGGCAAGAAGGGGTTAAAGGTCCCAATTTTTGGGGCCATTGCAGGTACATAGATAAATGGTTTGGTATCTGGGAAGCAGGATATTCGGGGCTTCAACCTTGAAGGTCGCAATGTCCCCTGCAATCGCCCCCAAGTCGACCTCTAAATCAGTAATCATCTCTCATTGGGCTATGTTCCCTCCTTTTGCCTGATGCGTACCTACGCCCGGGAAATGTTGTGGGGCCGACACAGAACGTTTTAGAAGTACGCCTGGCCAAAAATACGTCCGGGGGCCCTAAATGTGTCTAAATTTAGAATGTGCTGTGACGCCCCCAGAAAACCCCAAATTTTGGTGGTTACAAAGTGCACCCGGTGCCAAATTTTGTCAAATTTGGAGTGGACTGTTTTAATCTATTAAAAAAGGGCTTAAAAAAGCTTTCTGACAAAGAAAATGGCACAACGCCCCGTTTGTTGTCCCAAATTATAAGTAAAAAAAAAGTTTTAAAAATTAACAAATAAAAAAAAATATTAAAAGTTAAATTTTCTTCCCGTTTGTCATTTTACCAAAAAAAATTTTTAAAATATAAATTTTGCTGCAATATTAAAAATTGTGCAATTGTCATTAAAATATAATTTTTATTTTCGGTAAAATTTCCCTTCCCGAAAAAAATTTCAAACGCAAAAAAAAAAAAGCAAATTAGGGCCCTTATGTATTTTAAAAATGTTTTAGCAGTAAGCCTGTCTTTTGCCCATAGCAAAATGTAACACAGGGTCGGCCCGGGGTTTTAGGACCCTAGCAACGCCCTGGTTAGAGAATCCACTTAAAACCCCCTCCCCCTTCCGCGCGTGACACTATAAATTCCTGCTGAAACTGCCACCCTGCTCTAGACCCAAAAACCTTACCAAAATCGCCATTCCCAACAGGCCCGCGCCCCATTTCCCCCGCACGCCCCCGCCAACGCACCGCAAAAAACAAACCCCCAGCCCGACCGCAAAGGCCCCCATCCCCCTTCTCATATTATTGCAAGCGTGCCTCACTAGAATGAAATAAGCGTAGGTATCACATTACACGACCTGCCATCTTTGTCAATTTCCTAGCCCCCTTTCTTCAATATCTAATTGATATTCATTGGGAAAAATTAAATCACTGTCAATAGACCACTTATATTATCTTCCCCTAAAGCTCTTTCCTATGTATGTAATATTACATGTACAAACTAGTATTGGCACCCCCGAAGTGCTGGGGCCAGCCTCCTAATCGAATATTAGTGGCTCATGGCTGTGAGTCGTATGGTGTAGCCCACGTTTTTTTTTAATACTGGCACCCATTTATCATTTTATCTATATGCAATTAGAATACCAGCAACCGCCTCCCTCATACATTGAAGGTGTGTGAGTGGTTGTCTTACAGGTATTTTTGCATGTATGCAGTCTCCCAATGTATTGTACTGTGGCTTTTTTGCATGCTGTGTGAATATGTGTCAATTTAATGTGCAGTCTGGTTGTCCCCCTAGTGGTGAGATGTATGGGCTACTGCCTAGCAATCAGATGCACCTGTGTATTTTTCTTAAGTAGCATGGGGGCTGGTGTTGCCTCTCTGCTGGGTTCAGTCTCATTCCAGCCTTTGAGTTGTGAGTATGGCCGTGTTTCCGGTTTTTCTTTGAGAAATTAATGTCACATTTTTTTCTGTACACTTATAGTTGAACTAGCAAGAAATTTCACAAACTGGCTAGCAGCAAACATGGCATCCGTGTTTAAAGTCACCAATCTCTGAGAATCACTCCTTTTTTTACCTTTAGATCATTAGAAATCGCTTTTAGCTACACAGTAGTGCCAGTAATTTTGCTTACATGTAGCTGAATACAAGATTTCTCACTGCTGCCACTGGAACATGTGACCTGCCCTCTTAGTTGCGGAAACACACAGCATGGTTCTTTGACCAGAAAGTGAATCTCGCTATGTATGGGAGGTTCAAAGTCGGCCTCATCGGAATGCATAGAGAACCTGGGCCATATGTATGAAAAGGTTTGAAACTCTGTTGCCCATAGCAACCAATCAGCGCCCCTCTAATTTTTCCAGAGCACTATATGAAATGAAAAGGAGAGCTCTGATTGGTTGCTATATGCAACAAAGAGTTTTAGGCCTAGACAGTTTTCATACATGTGGCCCACTGACTTTTTGTTAGCATCAAATGCACAGTGACTTTCAGCCGATCAGAGTGCAGATCATGCGACGTAACAGAGCCTGTTGCATCAGCCAAAAACCCTGTATGCAGCTGCATGTAAGCAAAGTCACTGGTACTACAGTGCACCTACACGCAATTTCTAATGAACTAAAGGGGAGTGAAGAGGAGGAGCTGGAGTGGTCCTTTAAAGCTTACCTGAACTAGATGTGGCGCCCACATAAAATGCAAATCTTCTTCTAACTCACACTGTGATCCCTAGAAATATTTATTCTCCCCTATTAGAATACAACATTTAGCAGCCTCATTCTACAAGTGGACAACTGATGGGCATCTCAGTTGACCTCACATTTAACAGTTAAGGTCAGTGACCACAGCCATTGCCTAAAGGGTTGTCCAATTTACAAAAAAAAAATCAATGATATAAAATAACAAAATTACTGTGTTTTTCAGACTAAAAAGACATCCTCTCCCTCCCCAAATTTGTGAGGAAATTAGTGGTGTGTAATGTAGACTGAATGTAGAGCTAGTGCCTTTTCTCTGTATGGGGAGCTGCCCACCTGGAAGTATGGGCCAGCGGTTGGCATGTTTCTCCCCGTAATCTGCCATGTATCCCCATGCTCTGCAATGTCTCCCCCCATAGGATAGGGTTAGATTATGGTTTGAGTACAAAAAAAAATAGATATACACAATATACTATCTAGGATATATACTGCATAGTGTGTATATACATGTATTTATATACACGCGCGCGCGCGCACACACACGCATATATATATATATACACACACTTTTTTTTTTTATTGACCTATATGCCTGCCTACCTATAAGGGGCTATACGTAAATATATCTACCTTTAAAGGAACACTTTACCACAGGTGCCTATTATAGTCTGAAAAATATGGTACTTATCTTTTTAATTCTCCGCTGATCCAGCACTGACACCCTGGTGGTCTCTCCCGTGTTTGGCTACTCTCCATCAGCATGTGACTATTGCGGCCAATCAGTGGCCCCAGTGTTCATACTCGGGGTATGTAATATTAATGACATATTGACAGGGTATACACAGCCACCTCTCATTTGATATTGGTTTTATAAAATATTACATGATTTTTATGCACTGTATACTGACAACATTACTACAGAACGTTTTTTAAGAAAATGATAAACTGATGAAAAATTCATGTGCCATCAAAGTCCTACAGTCAGGAATAGGCCGGTGATGTCTGGAGGTTGGTTAAACCAAGTAGTCTTCCCTTTAAGCTTTGCGAGCTGGACGAAATAATCTGAAACATGGAAAAAATATAATAAAGCGTTACAGCGTTACAAGAATCTGAATCATAAGGATGCAAGAACAACAAGCAGACATCTAGTATGGAGAGAAGCCATTATAAGCAAGCTGTCAAACAAACACACCAGGACACGTATCTACACAACATGCACCAGGAAAGAATGGACAAACTTCATAACATCAGGACGGACAATGGCATCATATTCTCAGCAGTAAATGCACTCCTAACTGGGACCACAAACATCATTTTATAGCTATTAACAACAGTAAAAGTAGTTTACCTTCACTAACACATAATCCCCTGGTCTGACTTGGACATCTTTCTCTAGTGATAAATTGCTTGCAATGGGAAGATCAGGGAAAACCACCTTAGTGTTTCCATCGTTCCGTCCAGACAGTTCTGAGGATGAGCGCTTACTGGCCTGACGAAGAGATGAGAAAAAGGTGTACATAGTATTAATCCAACTCTATATATTTACATCTACAGTATTTCACAAAAATGAGTATGAGTACACCCCTCACATTTTTGTAAATAGTGTACTATATCTTTTCATGGGAATGAAGATGTGACACTTTGATACAGTGTAAAGTAGTCAGTGTACAGCTTGTATAACAGTGTGAATTTGGTGTGCCCTCAAAATAACTCAACACACAGCCATCAATGTCTAAACCGATGGCAAAAAAAAGTGAGTAACCACTAAGTGAAAATGGACAAATTGTGCCCAATTTGCCCTTTTCCCTCCACGGTGTCACGTGACTCATTAGTGCTACAGGTCTCAGGTGTGAATGTGGAGCAAGTGTGTTATATTTGGTGTTATCGCTCTCACACTCTCTCATATTGGTCACTGGAAGTTTCATGGCAAAGAATTCTCTGAATACCTGAAAAAAAGTTTTTGCTTTGCAGAGTTGTAGCTCTACATAAACATGACCTAGACTCTGAAACTGAGCTGCAGCACGGTGGCCAACACCATACAGCGGTTTAACAAGGCAAGTTCCACTCAGAACCGGCCTCTCCATGGTCGACCAAATGAGTTGAGTGCACGTGCTCAGCGTCATATCCAGAGATTGTCATTTAAAAATATACTATGAGTGTTGCCCGGAATGCTGCAGAGGTTAAAAGGGTGGGGGGTGCAGATGATTGAATATGTAGATGAGGGCACAACAGGTAAAACATTCCATCCTAACTCAAATCAGACATCACCGTAGATAAGTGCAATTTTGTCACTTTGTCCACAGAATTATCAATCTGGGCTAATGAGGGCTTTTGTATGATGCTAGACCATAAGTTTCCTCATTTTACATATGATTATTCCTTTGCATTTCAAGGGAAGGATTTTTTTTTAACCAAACAAATGTGAACTAATTTTTTTGACTGCATAAAAATATATTAAAAAGTAAAAAACATGATGGAAAAATAGAACCTGGTTCAGTGGGTACTAATCATGATCAAGGTAATTATAATAAAATTAAAATTAATATACAGGCCGATGTGATGGCGAAACAAACCAATCAAATACAAAGAACAAAGGCACAAAAAAGCACCACAATAATAATGTAAGTAGAATACTACTAAGGCAAAAAAAAAGGGGAAAGGTGCCTAACCAGTGTCAATAACCAAAATATAGTCAATCAAATACATAACACAGTGATACATATACTGTACAATGGTATCCAATAGTCTAAAGTGTCAATGCTTAATAATAAACTAAAGTATAAATACTAAAGTAACACAGTGCCATGAATCAAGCATTAACCATAGTATATACAGAAATCTAAAGTGCCAATGCTTAGTAATAACAAAAATATAAATAATAAGGTTGGAAGGGAGAGGCATGGACCGCACAGCCTCACACTATACGTTTATCTAATGCTTCTCAGCAAAACTTTACAAAAAATGAACAGGAGGTTCTTAGTATACTTTTTGATCAAAACGTATAGGCCCACTTGCCACTTCACGGCGACCTCTATAAAGTGGGTCCTTACTCTAAATGGGGGTATACTAAGAACCTCCTGTTCATATTTTGTAAAGTTTTGCTGAGAAGTATTAGATCAACGTATTGTGTGAGGATGTGTAGTCCATGCCTCTCCCTTCCAAGTTTATAAATAATAAGGTAACACAAGGCCATAAGTCAAAAACTGTTCACAGTATACTTTTCATTTTTTTAATTGTAAAATGGCAAAAGGTGGGCATTTTGAACTTTTAGTTATTTTTTTATACCGTTAAAACCTTTTTCTTTGTTTTTTTAATATTGTACACCATTTTGAATCATTTATATTATGCAGAAGGTGCACTAATATGGCGCTCCCATTGCTTCCTATCTATGGCAGTAAGTAATGTGAGCAGTAACATGGCAACTATGGAGCCTTTATTAGGCTTCCAGCTGCCATAGCAAAAAACAAGAAAAAGGCAGCACTTCAAAAAATAACGTGGTTTTATTGACCCAACCGCAGCGACGTTTCAGCCCTGAATTCAGGGCTGAAACGTCGCTGCTGTTGGGTCAATAAAACCACGTTATTTTTTGAAGTGTTGCCTTTTTCTTGTTTTTTGAATACACTTTTGGCCTTGATCCTGGTCCTGGAGGCGTGCACTCTTCTCATTGGAAGAATTTTGATACATTTTTGCTGCTGGTACACAATTTCAAGGTCCAGCTGCCATAGCAACTGAGCAGCACCATTCCTAATTTTAGATGCTGTGGCGTCTAAAGGATTGAACAGGAAAAAGCATTTTATGTTGAAAATATTGTATAGTGAGGCCATTGTTACTTGATGATTCACTGGATATGGTATGTCTGTGCTTGCGTAGTTTGCACTTCTTATCTGATGGCAGTGAACATGAACGAACTTTGAAGGGACTGGGGAGAAAAGATCCTGTGTCTGCTGTATAGAGAATCCACTGGTTGTAATGTAATTATCTGAGTAAACAAGCAGACGCTCCCTGCTCAGCTCTCCTACCTCCCCCCTGCATCAGTTTGTGAACAAATGAAAGAACATGCGCGTGCTTGGCGCTTATCTTCTCTCCTGAGCAGATAAGAGGGAGCTTGTAAACAATAGTTATCCTGTTTGGTTTAGCCAGGAGCGTGCATGGGATGTGGTACAATGACATCACAGAGGAGGTACTTGTTTTTTTTAAACACAGAAACACGCCCCTTTTTCAAACCTCAAGAGGGGAGTATCAGCCTGTTCGTTAAGGAACTCACTTCTTGGCAAAACCCCTTTAAGATTTCTGTAAAGGCAGGCATGAAGCTGCCCCGGACTGTTTCCTAAGCCACCGATTCCTTGGTGTAGTCTCGTTGCTTTCTAGTGCTATTACTAACGCAAAAAATGTGTATTTTGCTCCTGTAGCGAGCGACATCTACTGCTCCTATAGGGAGACCTGGGGCTTTCTGCCTTATACAAAAATAATTATTGGGACTACTCGTCATTCAACCTGATTAGTACCCAGGCATTTCACAGTATGCGGTCTATAGTCATTACCTGCACAATCTACAGCAGGACATTTATGACGTCGGATACTCACTCCTTCCACAAGGACGAGCTGTGTACTTCCCACTGCTCTTTTATTGACTTTTTCTGCCTCTTCTCTGAAGACTGCTATAAGATCCTCCAGTCTCCTCTTCTTCACTTCAGGTGGGATATCGTCAGTCAACCGATGAAAGGCTCTCGTTTTCTAATGCAGAAAGACGTTCTTAATTTTTACATTATTCAAACCAAGTACAAAACAAGTGTTATTTGCTAAAAATCCATCAAATCACCTTCCTCATGCTGTAGGCGAAAAGGAACGCTGCATTGTAAGATACTTCGCGTAACAGGGACAGCGTTTGCTGGTGGTCTTCATCGGTCTCTTGGCAGAAGCCGGTTATAAAATCACTACAGAGACTGACACCTATAGACAGCAGAAGATGCATCCATGAAAAAAGGACTAAAACGGGAACACACCTTTTCTGTAGTGCTCAGATGAATCCGCATCAACCAGAAAATGGACGCATTTACTACGGTAACTGTGCTACAATTTTGGTGCACGTGCTTTACATCATGTTTGTTCCAGGCACACTTTTAGACACTTGTGAAACGTCTGACAAAGGGGGGTGGTTTCACTGGGAAGGGGCATGGCTTATTGTGCAATAAAAATGTGTCAAAATGTTGTCGCAGTTATGGGCGCAAACTAAGCAAACCAATGAGTATCACAAACTCACATGCACGTAATCTCTCTGGCATGTAACTGGCTGGGGCTGTAACGTGAACGATGAATGTTCACTGCTTGAGCCTGGATGAACGAACCGTGAGGGAACAGGAGCGTCTGGGAGGTAAGTATGGGTCTTCTTTTCTATTTTTACTCATACCCCGATGGACAAATGAGGATTAGTCCCAGAACACGTTACAGGGAATGTGTCATCCTAAAATGAGCTATTATTTAAAATCCTTTTTTTATGTTAAAACAAATTTTTTAATAATTTTTTTTTTTTTTTATTTCCCATATCACTATAATTTTTTTTTTAAAAAATCCTGAAATCCTGCAGTTTTCACTTTGGTCGCTAGGCCTAATAATAGTCTGACACTTCTTGTTCTGTGAAAACTTTTCAGCAGTCTCCTCATTATCAGCACAGACAGGGTTACCCTGAAAGGAGACCGCCAATGTGTATAGATAACACAGGATCCACCAGTCAGAATAGGAGACTCTCCCCCCTCCCTGCACACTGACTTCTTCACAATGTCACGTGCACGTGATCTCTCTTGCCTCTAATTGGCTGCAGCTGTCATGTAATAGATGAACGTTCACTGCTTACATCCAGGATAAACGTCCGTTTGTTTTTCCCTCCTCGTCTTCCCAGAGCCAAAACTTTTTTCTCCCCCCATCTACATAGACATATGAGGGCTTATATTTTGCGGGGCAAGGTGTACTTTCTAATGGTGTGGTTAACCGTACCATAGAATACACTGAAAACCGCAAAAAAATTCTGGGGCAAAAAGTAAAAAAAAAAAAGAAAAAACTGCTTGCGCCATGTTTGCCGGTGTTTTGTTTTTACGCCATTAAACCTTTGGAATAAATTTTAATTATTTTCACTCATTTTTCGCCGCGGCACCATGTTCTCAAATAACTTTTTTGCATTTCCGCCTATGGACTTCAGCGAAGGTGCATGTTTTGCAGGCTGAAGTATACTTTTTACTGATACCAGTTTGCAATACATAGACTTTTTGATTTGAACTTTTAACCATACATGCCAACTCTCCCGTTTTTGGCGGGGGGGGTCCCGCTATTTGGGGTCCCCTCCCGCCCCCCCCGGGGGAGTTGGCATTCTCCCGCCGCCTGCAGGCGGCGGGGGTCCTTTAAATTACCGCGGCGCAAGAGTAGCGCTGGTGCGCTACTCTTGCGCCGCGGGACCGCTCCTACAGGCGGGTGCAGCGGCCGCAGCGGCCGCTCACCCGCCCGCGGTCTCACTGTGCGGGGAGGAGGCAGGAGGGATCGCTCCCTCCTCCCTCCTCTCCCTGTATGTACGGCGCCGGTGTGTGCGCCGCACATACAGTTCAGAGGCGCAGGGGGAAGTGACGCGCGGCTGCAGGGGAGTGACGCGCGGCTGCTCTCACTTCCCCTGCAGCCGCTGAGGAGATCGGGCAGGAGCTGGCCGCGCTGCAGGAGCCTGGTGAGGTAAGTGGATTTTATTATTTTATTTTTATTAGCTTTAGGGGGCTCTACCTGGCTAACAGAGAGGGCATCTACCTGGCAACAATGGGGGCACTACCTGGCAACAAAGGGGGCACTACCTGGCTAACAGATGGGGCACTACCTGGCTAACAGAGGGGGCACTACCTGGCAACAGAGGGGGCACTACCTGGCAACAAAGGGGGCACTACCTGGCAACACTCGGGGAACAACCTGGCAACAAAGGGGGCACTACTTGGCTAACAGATGGGGGCACTACTTGGCTAACAGATGGTGGAACTACCAGGCAACAGAGGGGGCACTACCTGGCAACAATGGGGGCACTACCTGGCTAACAGATGGGGCACTACCTGGCTAACAGATGGGGGCACTACCTGGCAACAGAGGGGGCACTACCTGGCAACAATGGGGGCACTACCTGGCAACAATGGGGGCACTACCTGGCTAACAGATGGGGGCACTACCTGGCTAAAAGATGGGGCACTACCTGGCAACAGAGGGGGCACTACCTGGCTAACAGATGGGGGCACTACCTGGCTAACAGATGGGGGCACTACCTGGCAACACTGGGGGCACTACCTGGCTAACAGTTGGGGCACTACCTGGCTAAAAGATGGGGGCACTACCTGGCAACAATGGGGGCACTACCTGGCAACAAATGGGGGCACTACCTGGCAACCAATGGGGGCACTACCTGGCAACAATGGGGGCACTACCTGGCTAACAGATGGGGCACTACCTGGCTAACAATGGGGGCACTACTTGGCTAACAATGGGGGCACCTACCTGGCTAACAAAGGGGGGCACCTACCTGGCTAACAAAGGGGGGCATCTACCTGGCTACAAATTTGGCTCTACCTGGCTACAGAGGGGGCATCTACTTGGCTACAAGGGGGCATCTACCAGCCTGTAAGGGGCACTACTGGTTATGGGGGGCTACTACCTGGCTATAAGGGCATCTACCTGGCTTTCTTCCAAAGCCGTTATGCAGTTAGGTGGAGTGGGTGTGGCTTTTTGAAGGGGCGTGGCATACCGACAAGATGGGCGTGTCCATGCAAATTTTTGCCGCGGCGCGCTACGCGCGCCGCCCACTAGAGTCTCCTGCTTTTTCACTTTCAAAAGTTGGCAACTATGCTTTTAACTCCTTAACGACAGTGGACATAAACTTGCGTCCCAGCGCCGGTAGGGGTCTTTGCAGCGGGATCATGCCGAGAAACATTTTTGCATTCAAGAAAACGTGCCCAAAAACGTACCATATATTGTGGTACGTTTTTGGATGCGTTTAAAACCAATGTTTTTTTATTGAAAAAATTTTTCCCAAGACCCGGTGAGCATCCTTATAATGAAAGAAACTGATGCAAACGGAAAAAAAAAGTTTCAAAAAAGAAATGATGCAAAGGAAAAAAAGTGGAGGGGTATTGTTTTATAAACCAAAAACACCCCCTTTTTTTCAGCCTCAAGGGGGGTATACCCTATTAGGTAAGGAACTCATTTTGGGCAAAACCCCTTTTAAAGATTTTTTTAAAGGCAGGCATAAAGCTCCCCCCGGACTTTTTTTCCAAACCCCGATTCCTTGGTGTAGTCTCGTTGCTTTTGTGCTTTATTTAAACCAAAAAATTGTATTTGTTCCTGTAGCAGCGAATTACTGCTCCAAAGGGGGCCCGGGGCTTTTGCCTTGTACTAAAAAATTTTATTGGGATGTGCATTCAAGCTTTTAGTATCCAGGTTTTCACAGTATGGGGGTTATAGTCATTACCTGCAAATCTAAGCGGGACATTTTGACGTCAGATACTCACTCCTTCCCACAAGGACGAGTGTGTATTTCCCCACGGGTCTTTTTTTTAATAATAATAATAATAATCTTTTTCCTATAGCGCCAACTATTCCGCAGCACTTTAAAAAATTCAAGGGTAAACATTACAGTCTTTACACTTTAAAAAAGTACTTACAAATGAGACAAAAGGTGTGGGGCCCCTGCTGGGAGTTAAAATTATTAGTGTGTAGGGGTGAAAACTACGGTAAGAAGTCCCAAAGTTTACAATGGTCCGGCATGTTTCATAATAGGGGGGGGTTTACATGAAAAATGGGGTGAACCTGCCCCCCGACTGTACATCTTAAAACAGTAAGTGCCTGGAGTGCCCAAGTGCAGGGAGGCAAATGTGTGTGATAGCAGTTAGGGATCTTGGTAGGCCAGACCGAAAGAGTATTTTCAGGGGGCCCCTTAAAAATGTGAGGGTTGTGAATGTGCCGATCGCCCCCGGTAGCATATTCCAGAGAAAAATTTGGGCCCACGTGTGAAATGTGTAGGGGGGATGGGAGGTTCGGTGATTGAGGAATGTAGTTGTTCATAGCAGACGGGGAGACGGGTAGGGCGGGAGAAAGAGACTAGGGGGAGATGTAGGGAGGGCGCGCGTGGAAGCTTTATGGGGAAGGTGCTGAGTTTAACTGTATCCTGTACTGGGTGGGGAACCAGTGCATGACTGCACGGGTAGAGGCATCAGTATTCGGGTGGAGAGAAAAGGACAGCCTGGTGCTGCATTCTGGACAGATTTGGGGGGGGAGAGTTTGCAAAGGGGGGGACCCAAAGCAAGAGTTGCATAGTCAAGACGAAAAGAATAAAACCAGTAATGAGAGTTTGAGTCGTTTCAACAGTGAGAAATGGACGGATTTTGGAGATATTCTTGAGGTGCAGGTGACAGGAGCGGGCAAGGGATTGGATATATGGGGAGAAGGTCAGATCAGAATCAAATAAAACCCCTAGACAGCGGGCCTGCTGCCTAGGAGAAATGGTGGTACCACATACAGAAACAGAAATAGCAGGGGGGAGTTGGTTAGTAGATGGCAGAAAGACAAGAAGTTCAGTCTTAGTGAGGTTTAGTTTCAGATGGAGAGAGGACATGATGTCAGAGACAGCGGACAGTCACTGGTGTTTTGTAGCAAGGCTGGAGTGATGTCACAGGAGGAGGTGTATAATTGGGTGTCATCCGCATAGAGATGGTACTGGAAGCCAAATCTACTGATGGTTTGTCCAATGGGGGCTGTGTACAATGAAAAGAGGAGAGGACCTAGAACTGATCCCTGAGGAACTCCAACAGCAAGAGGAAGAGGAGAGGAGGTCGAACCAGAAAACGAGACACTGAAGGAGCGGTCAGAGAGGTAGGACGAGAACCAAGCGAGAGCGGTGTCCTGGAGGCCAATGGTGCTGAGCATGACTTTTTCTGCATCTTCTCTGAAGACTGCTATAAGATCCTCCAGTCTCCTCTTCTTCACTTTAGGTGGGACATAGTCAGTCAACCAATGAAAGGCTCTCGTTTTCTGATTGACTTTTGTTTTGGAGCTCTACAACATATCAGTTGGGCTGTGTTCACACGGCAAAAACAAAATACCGATTTTCTGACCAGTATTTTGTTTTTTTTGGCACGTAAGGGACGACTTTTGTCCACAGTTTGCGGATTCAAGCCCTCCCCCTTCACATCTGCATGTTCATCTTCTGCCTGAAAACCGGGCGAAAGAATGAACATGTTTTTAGGAATGCAGTGTGGACTGCTGCACGGATTTTCTATTTGAATCAATGTAAAAGCTTGACAGTTGGTTTACAGATGGTTTTCAAATCCAAAAACCGTCTGTAGAACCCACTCAAAACTCTTGCTGTGGGGACAAGCCCTTAATTCCCAGGCCTGAAAAGTAGTTAATGACCAGAACGTTTTTTTTAGTTTTTGCCTCCTTGCATTTCAACAGTTGTAACTTTTTTCTTTTTTCAATGACGCAGTTGTATGAGGTCTCTTTTTATTCAAGATAAGTTGTACTTTATGGGGGAATAGTTTAAGTTCACTTATAAATAATTGCAGAATTAAAAAAAAAAAAAAATGTTAAAATGTTTTTTTGCTTTTTTACATTTTTTTTTTACACTGTTCATATTTCACACGTAATAACTTGTTAGATTAATTCTACAGGTTGTTACGGTCATGTGGATATCTAATATGTGTAGGTTTTTTGTGTGTGTAATTTATACACGATTATTTTTTATTAAATATTTATTTTTATATTATTATTTAGTTTTTTATTCTTTTCTTTTTTTTACTTTTTTTTTAAAATCCCATGAAGGGAGAACTGTTTTACATTTTTTAAAAAATTTTTTTACACTTAGTAATGTATTAGCATGTTCATAAATGCTAATACATTATAATCTGTGTCAGTCTTACACAGGCAGTGATCAGGACAGCACACAGGCTGGCTTGATCACTGGCTTGTTACACAGACAGCATTGGGGCCCCTCTAGGTCCCCAGGGCTGACTGTGCAGCCATTCCCCGGGCTCTGTCGGGTCACCGGGTGTTCCGATCACCCAACAGAGCAGGGGAACCCTTTGATTGCGCTGCGGTAACGCACCGCCGCAATCAAAGGGTTAAAGCACTGGGTTGTGGAGGTTTCCTCCGCACCCCGGTGCTCGCAGGACATGCTCTGGGATCGGGGCTGTGTAGTACAGCCCCGATACCAGCGCAGTTGCGGCGCCGGGCGCCGCAATCCCCGAGGTCTACAGCGACGCCAAAAGACGTCACTGTAGACGAACGACCCGCACCAGCTGGCGCAAAAAGTCAGTGGGCGGTCGTTAAGGGGTTAAAAGAAAGAAGATTGATCAGATAACGTCTGTTTGATGCTATGAATCCGTTCCAGCCGTTTTGACAGAAAGCCAAACACAGATATGAACTACACCTAAGATATCTTACTATAAATGCTGGATTCACATGTTGCAGCAATAGGCCATGCTGCCAACTCCTAGATGGTAAAAAAACATGCATGTTGCCATGAAATGCTGTACTTTTTCAATTTGGTAAATGGCAGTGCAGATTTTAAAAGGCAAAACATTTTTTTAAACACATTTGACTTGTAAAAACTTCGGTGCCAATTATTGCATTGCAAAAATACAGCTTTTGCGATTTTGCTGTGCAATGATTGACAACTGGAACGCTATCTCAGCACGTGAAACAAACCTAGTAACCTTAAAGGGGTTTTGCCACGATGTAATGTTGACGTGGGATCCTCCAAAATGGGTTTTTAATCACTTATCTAAATATATGTGATTACAAAAATTGCAGTCTGAGAGAGCTACAGCCTTCCTTACATGCCCTTGGTTACTTCAAAGCTTCTATTAGATACGACCTGACAAGAGCTGCTGTCTGCTGGCCGAGCTTGCGCAGATCACACTTCTTATCTGATGAGACTGAGCTGCAGAAGTTTTTAAGGCACCGGGTAGCAATATGTTTTCTTTTGTATACAGAATAAACTAGTTGTAGTGTGATTAGATCCCTGCTTTATCTGATTTCAGGGAACATGAAGAAGCTTTCAAGCTGCTGTGTAGAAAAGCTGTTGTCTTTTGTACACAGAAGCCACAAGTTATAGTTTGATTATTTGAGTGAACATGTCAAAGGATCCCTTATGCAGCTTTGTGCTCTGGCTGTGTGCGTCTCTCTCTCTTTCAGCTCTGTGATTTGTTTACATTAGCTTCTTAGCAGATAAGGCTCCTCCTGACAGTGCAGTCTGAGGCTGTGTCTTGCTGTATTGAGAATCCACTCTTGTACTGTTTATTATTTCACTTAAGTTTTGAGACGCTCCCTTGGATTCCTCACTCCTCACTGTCCCCCACCCTCTCTCCCCTGCAGCTTCATGCCTCAGCGTGATTTGTTGACATTCTGCCTGTGCTAAGGAGAGAGAATCTTTCCTCTCGGCAAATCCCCTTTAATACATATATGAATGTAGCAAAAATTACTTGACAGAGATAACTTGCTGCAGCGAGTCATCATATCTCAATATATAACAGAAGCCATTGCAACGGTTGACTATCATAACTGCAACATTTGTAATTATTTTTTTACATACTTTTTCATGTACCCATTTGTACATAGATTATAGGGTTTGTTTCAACATGCTGTTCCATAAAGCCACAAGCAGCTTCAGATTTACACTTCCTCACTCTTTCTGGTTAGGCTGTGGGTAGTTCTAGAGCAGTGATTAGAATATCAGCTCTGTATTCTTAGCTCTTCTAATTGAACTGACATGAAAGCAGGAATTGTTACATAGTTACATAGTTTGTCAGGCCGAAAAAAGACATACGTCCATCCAGTTCAGCCCATTTATTAAAGTGTTGCTAAAGTGTTAAAGTGTTGATGTTGGAAACTAATCTTTCTAGTGAGACAACCCCTTTAATTCCTTAAGCCCCAGCCTGAAAAGTAGTTAATGACCAGAAAATGTTTTTTGTTTTTGCCTCCTTGCGTTTCAACAGTTGTAACTTTTTAATATTTTTCAATGACGCAGTTGTATGAGGTCTCGTTTTATTCGAGACAATTTGTACTTTATGGGGGAATAGTTTAAGTTCACTTATAAATAATTTTTTTTTTTTTACATTTTTTTTACACCATTCACATTTCACACTTAACTTGTTAGATTAATTCTACAGGTTATTACGGTCGTGTGGATACCTAATGTGTGTAGGGTTTTTTTGTGTGTCTAATATATGCACAATTATTTTTTATTAAATATTTATTTTTAATTTAATTTATTTTTTTGTTCTTTTTTTTACACTTATGTTTTTTACTTTTTTTTTTTTTTAATCCCATGAAGGGAGAACTGTTTTCCATTTTTTTTTTTTTTTTTTACACTTGGTAATGTATTAGCATATTCATACATGCGAATAAATTATAATCTGTGTCAGTGTGACACAGACAGTGATCAGGACAGCACACAGTGTGTCGTGGTCACTGGCTTCATACACAGACAGCTCTGGGGATACTCTAGTTCCCCAGGGCTGACGGTGCAGCCGTTCCCCGGGCTCTGTCGGGTCACCGGGTGTTCCGATCACCCGACAGAGCAGGGGAACCCTTTTATTGCGCTGTGGTAACGCACTGCCGCAATCAAAGGTTTAAAGCACCGGGTTGCGGCGGTTTCCCGCTCGCAGGAGATGCTCTGGGATCAGGGCTGTGTAGTACAGCCCCGATCCCAGCGCAGCTGCGGCGCCGCAAACCCCGGAGTCTACAGCGACGCCAGAAAACGTCGCTGTAGACGAACGACCTGTACCAGCTGACGCCAAAAGTCGGTGGGCGGTCGTTAAGGGGTTAACTTATGATACACAACTGTCTTTAGAGCTGGTGTAAATGTGTACAGACAATTCACTACAAGGTAGAGATGGACTCGCAAGTGGAAGGGACAACAAACCTGGGATGTTCTCTCGGATATTGTGCACGAGATCCAAGTAAGCTTCTCTTGTGTAACTGTGGAACAAACCAGGGAAAATATGGTGAAAATATTATTCTAATGTGTTTTACTAGAGCATCAAAAATTACAAATATTTCATGAAAACATATGGGAATAAAAACAATCTACCATAGATTGACCAGAGGTCTGTGAAGCCATGTATGCTAATAGCAGAGCAGGGGGGATGTAAGTGTTCCTATACCTTCTGCTTAGCATACAAATCTCCATGGCCATCTCAAGCAACAACAAACATAAACACTGTCCTCCCATCAGAACAGACACAGGGCAGCTGTGAAGTGTGTTACTATAATCACAATGTGTCACTAATACAGCAGAGCAGGGAGGGATATGAACCGTTCACATGCCCCCCTGATCTGTTCTATTAGTATAGTCAAAGCTCCACAGACACATCATGATTATAGTAACACACTTCACTGCTGTCACATGGTACTGACCACAGATCAGCCTCACCTCTGCTCTCCTCAATCTGTATAGAGAGCAGGAGGGAGCAGGCACGCACAGGATTAATCCAGGCAGCACAGCTACACAGACACAGAAGCCAGAGCCCACCCCCTCCCTTCCCTACAGAAACATCACAAGTGCCCTCATACTGTGCGGGAGGGGCTCTGAGCTTGGACCTGTATTGAGAAGCTGATGAGTCACCAGCACTGACAGCCAGTGAGATAAAAAACAGTTCGGTGGCTATAGTGATTTGAGGAGCTGATGCACTCCTACTACCAGGGATAACACAAACTCAGTAGGACATTTGTAATGAACATATATTGCAAAGCTGCTTGTTTTTTTAAAGATCTTTTCATTAAAACCCAATCATTGTAGCGAGACAACCCTTTAATACTTGGTGGCAAAACCTTTGTTGGCAAACACAGCAATCAGACGTTTTTTTGTAGTTGATGATGAGGTTTGCGCACATGTCTGGAGGATTTCTGGACCACTCATCTTTGCAAATTATCTCTAAATCATTAAGATTTTGAGGCTGTTGCTTGGCAACTCAGAATTTCAATTCCCTACAAAAGTTTTCTATGGGATTAAGGTATGGAGAATGGCTAGGCCACTCCATGACCTTAATGTGCTTCTTTTTGAGCCACTCCTTTGTTGCCTTGGCTGTATGTTTTGAGTCATTGTCTTGCTGGAAGACCCAGCCACGAACCATTTTTAATGTCCTGTCGGAGGGAAGGAGGTTGTCACTCAGGATTTTGCGGTACATGGCTCCATACATTTTCCCATTGGTGTGGTAAAGTAGTCCTGTGCCCTTAGCAGAGAAACACCCCCAAAACATAATGTTTCCACCTCCATGCTTGACAGTGGGGATGGTGTTCTTTGGGTCATAGGCATCATTTCTCTTCCTCCAAACACAGCGAGTTGAGTTAATGCCAAAGAGCTCAATTTTTGTCTTATCTGACTACAGCACCTTCTCCCAGTCACTCACAGAATCCTACAGGTGTTCATTGGCAGACTTCAGATGGGCCTGCACATGTGCTTTCTTGAGCAGGGGGACCTTGCAGGCACTGCAGGATTTTAAACCATTACAGTGTAATGTGTCACCAATGGTTTTCTTGGTGACTGTGGTCCCAGCTGCCTTGAGATCATTAACAAGTCCCTCCCCCGTGTAGTTTTAGGCTGATCTCTCACCTTCCTCATTATCAAGGATACCCCACGAGGTGAGATTTTGCATGGTGCCCCAGATCGATGTCGATTGACAGTTATTTTGTATTTCTTTCATTTTCTTACTATTGCACCAACAGTTGTCTCCTTCACACCCCGCGTCTTACTTATGGTTTTGTAGCCCATTCCTGCTTTGTGCAGGTCTATGATCTTGTCCCTGACATCCTTAGAAAGCTCTTCGGTCTTGCCCTTTTGTAGAGGTTAGAGTCTGACTGATTAAATAAGTCTGTGGACAGGAGTCTTTTTATAAAGGTGACTATTTAAGACAGCTGTCTTTAATGCAGGTAACAAGTTGATTAGGAGCGTCTAACTGGTCTGTAGGAGCCAGAACTCTTAATCGTTGGTAGGGGATCAAATACTTTATACAATGTGATTTTCAGGATTTTATTTTGGATATTCTGTCTCTCAATGTTAAAATTAACCTACCCTTAAAATCATAAACTGTTCATGTCTTTGTCAGTGGGATCAAATAATTACTTCCTTCACTGTATATCGATACATTCATTGTCTGATAGGTGCGGGTCCCAGACCTATCTCCTAGAGAAGCCCCGAAACAGACATGAATGACCAATAGACACGAACGGGGGTTTCGAGTTTAGCTGAGCTATTGGAGAGTCCTGACCACCTCTCCATTCGCAGTTATGACTAAGGGCCACTTGAGCCTGAAAACCCGTCAGCAGTGATGCTTATCTTCTATATGTAACACACACACATATTATATATATATATATGTGTGTGTCACATATATGTGTATTTATGTATGTGTGTATATGTATAAATTTTTTCACTTTTATTATTCACTTGATATTAGTTATGGCACCGTTAATAATGAATTTGATTGTATAATTATATATATATATATATATATATATATATATATATTATATATATATATATATTATATATATATATATATATATATATATACTATATGTTCACATTTTGTAAATTATAATGATTTTTGCACATTTTTATATGATGGATATGTCACTTATATAACTGGGAATGATTATTGATTAATTATTGTTATAATCACGTTTTGGGTTTATATACCCCTGATATGCATGTATCACTATGCATGAGAAAGACTCCATTGTGGGGTTGAAACTTCGCAAGTTCCATGGGTGAATAAAGGACACAAGTTTCATTTTGAATAAGGAGTGCTGTGGATTTTTCCGTTTGGTATATTGCAGTCTTGGTCAGGACTTATTCTGCTGGCACCCATCGTATGTATTGATTTGAAGAGTGCTGCATTTTTTCTCTTTATATATATATTTTTTTAATTTTTTTTTTTTTTTTTTTTATGAAATAAATAGACCATAGAGATTTTTTTTAAGGTACTGGATCAATTTTCATTTTTTTTTTCATTTCCACCTTCAAGGAGCCATAACTCTTATTTATTTCCATTAGATGAGGCAAAAAACTTGCAAAGTTCGTGTGATCACCAATCAATCAGGGGCGTCTTGATCCTCAGATGTTTGTTTACTGGTGCACGGAAACTCCCAGTCGACTTCTGGGCCATCATAACTTTCAGGAAAAAAAGATTTTTGTGGATCCAGCACCTTAAAAAATCTCTGATGTTTATTTATTCCATTATTCCATACAAAATTGGCTGTGTTGTGAAGGGTTAACATACCACAAAACAATTTAAAGGAGTTGTCTCATTACAAGCTTTCAGCCTACTTCAGTGTGCCTGGCAGTTGAATTGAGGGGCGTGCTTCTTGTCTGCCTCTTCTCCCTCTTTCCCCCTCCCCTCAGCACACAGAAAGCTCTCCTCCATAACTTCTATACAGCAGGGGGAGGGGCGAGGGGGTTTGCTGCCAGAGTTAACCCTGTGTGTGCCTGCCTAGGTCTGCTGCAGGCTGCTAGATCAGCTGTATTAGGGCTGATCTATGAGTGTGGAGAGGTCTGTGAAGCTGTGATTGCTAATAGCAGAGCAGGGGGGATGCATGTGTTCCTATACCCCCTGCTTAGCATACAGATCTCCACATCAACAAACAAATCGTGTCAGAACAGACACAGGGCAGCTGTGAAGTGTTACTATACTCAGGATGTGTCACTAGTACAGCAGAGCATGAAGCGTTCACATGCCCTCCTGATCTGTTCTATTAGTATAGTCACAGCTCCACAGACACATCATGATTATAGTAACACACAGGGTCACTGCTGTCACATCTATTGATCAGCCTCACCTCTGCTCTCCTCAATCTGTGTAGAGAGCAGGAGGAAGCAGGCACACACAGGGTTAATCCAGGCAGCACAGACACAGAAGCCAGAGCCCTTTCCCTCCCTCCACTACAGAAGCATTCTGTGCTGGAGGAGCTCTCTGCTCACACCTGTATTCTGAAGGTGATGAGTCAGCAGACCTCACAGCCAGTGAGATAAAGATCAACAGGTCAGCTGCTATAGAGATTTGAGAAGCTGATGTACTACTACTAACAGGGATAACTCAAAATCAGTAGTAATGAATGAACATATATTGCAAAGCTGCTTGTTTTTTAAAGATCTTTTAATTAAAACCCAATCATTGTAGCGAGACAACCCCTTTAATGTGCAGCAGGACAGACAGCCTCAAGTTAACTACAATGAGAAACGTGCAGAAATTTCTTTAAGAGTCATTTCTCCAATGTCTGCCCTCCACCTTCAGACAGAAAATGCATGAGTACACAAATGGGGAATGGGCTCACCCGCGACGCATGGCTTCCAGGACACTGTTGCTTCCACTCTGAGCTGGGATGTGGAGTTGTTTGCAGATGTTATGACGCTCTCTTATTAAATGAAGAACCTTCAAAGAGAAAGCACAGAATATCACACTATGCAATGATGTCTAGAGTGCCTGTTATGTTGTAGCAGTGCAGACCTTATTTTATGGTAGCATCAATGATTTCTGATTGCACCCTCTATCTGGACTTTTAAATGCTTCATCTACAGTCATGGCCAAAAGTTTTGAGAATGACACAAATATTATATTTTCACATGATCTGTTGCCCTCTGGTTTTTATGTGTGTTTGTCAGATGTTTTTATCACATATCACATACAGAAATACAAGTGCAATCATATTATGATTAACAAAAGCTTTTATTGACAGTTAGAATGAGTTAATGCAGCAAGTCAATATTTGCAGTGTTGACCCTTCTTCAGGACATCTGCAATTCTCCCTGGCATGCTCTCAATCAACTTCTGGACCAAATCCTGACTGATGGCAGTCCATTCTTGCACAATCAATGCTTGCATTTTGTCACAATTTGTTGGTTTTTGTTTGTCCACCCGTCTCTTGATGATTGACCACAAGTTCTCAATGGGATCAAGATCTGGGGAGTTTCCAGGCCATGGACCCAAAATCTCCGTTTTGTTCCCTGAGCCATTTAGTTATCACCTTTGCTTAATGGCAAGGTGCTCCATCATGCTGGAAAAGGCATTGTTGATCACCAAACTGCTCTTGGACGGTTGGGAAAAAGTTGCTCTTGGAGGACATTCTGGTACCATTCTTTATTCATGGATGTGTTTTTAGGCAAGATGTTAGAGAGCCAATTCCCTTGGCTGAGAAGCAACCCACACACATGAATGGTTTCTGGATGCTTTACAGTTGGCATGAGACGCGGGGTTTGGTATGTCCCCTTTTGTCTTCCCCCCGAACAAGTTTTTCCAGAGTTCCAAACATTGGGAAAAAGGGGATTCTCAGAAAATGATTGACCCCACCTCAGAGTCCAAATTTCCCTGTACCTTTGGCAAATATCGTTGTCCCTGATGTTTTCTCGGGAGAAAAGTGGTTCTTTGCTGCCCTTTCCTTGACCCAGGTTCCCCATGAGTCTCCCTCACGTGCGGCAAAAGCACTCAACCCCTGCTCCCTTTCCCTGGCAAGCTCTGCATGCGGTACCCCGTTTTCTAAGCTGAAAACTTTTAAAAGAGGGGTCCGGGCGTTGTGGCTTTCTTGGGCCCCTGGAGTTTTTGGCAACAAGGGGAACTTTCCCCTTGAATTCCTTGATGATCGATGATTGTTTACTGAGGTGCAATCTTTTAGGCGATACTCTTCCCCGTTACCAGTTTTTTGCAGTGCAATGATGATGCAGTGTTTTTTGGGGTAACCCTGGTTAACAAAGAGAAACAAAGATGCAAGCACCGCCTCCTTTTTAAAATGTCCAGTGGTGTGATTTTTTTAAAACATAAATTGATTCCCGCCTGTCCTCTTTAACACCCACACCCGTTTTAAGGAGCAATCACTGAAACATGTTAGTGGTTTTTAGGCGGCCGCAATGAAGTTGAAATGGTTTTGGGGGAAAAAAATTATTTTTTAGGAATATTGACTTTGCAATTAATTACTGTTAAGCGATCCCCTTTTTAACATTTGGGTAAATTTAAATTGCCCTTATAAAATGAGCAGTAGATTTGTACAAATTAAAATTTGTATATTCTCAAAAAATTTTGGCCCTGACTGTAGGAGTCAAAATTTGTGGGATTACAGATGATGGGTGTGAAGTGGCACAAAAAATACTTTTTCTTGGGATCAGAAGTGTAAAAACCCCGGGGGTGCTGCGTACTGCTAATGGCTGAAAATGAAATTTATTCGTTCAGCAGTTTAACCCCTTAGATGCCACAGTAAAAAAACGACCACAGCATGTAAGGGATTTCACAGTGGGAGGGGGCTTCCTGTGTCCTCCATAGGAATCCCACTGTGCATTCACAAAGTGCCGATGGTTTTTGATGTTGTGGCCAACAACGCCCCAAAATTTTCTGTGGCATAGATCCCATCAGGCCCTGCCTGCTGACTGACAGATAATCCTTTGCAGTACTGTCACGTACCGTAATGTATTATAACACTCTGTGCAGTCCCATAAAAAGAATTAAAAAATTATATAAAATAATAATAAAACAACACATGCCACCCTAAATGCTTATTACATAAAATATATATATAAAAAAATATTTAAAAAGTTCACATATTTGGTAATGCTGCAGGCATAAGACCTAGGCAATAGTTTTATATTGATTAAAATTTGTAAGTAATGTGGACTGTGCCCATCATTTAAACATTTGTTCTATGTGCGGCCTATTCACCCAGATAATTTTGAGCCCCTTGGTTTGAGGAGCCGTTGTCCGACCTCCCCTGTGGTAAGCTGCAGCAGTCTATCACTGAAGACCAAGGGCCACATGTATGAAAACGTTCTAGGTCTAAAATTCACTTTGTTGCGCATAGCAACTAATCAGAGCGCCCCTCTCATTTCATAGAGTGCTCTGGACAAATGAAAGGGGCGCTCTGATTGGTTGCTATGGGCAACAAAGTGCGTTTTAGACCTCAACAGTTTTCATACCATGTGGCCCCAGGTGTAGAGCAGCCAACAGTGGACCAGAGAAGCATCGTCATAGGAATGCCAGAGGAGGTGAATACATTGATTTTTTTTCACTCTTTGGTATCATCTGCAACACACCAGTTCTGCTGCGGATTTTGACCTCCCTAACGAACTCTGGGCGACATGTATGAATCTCGCCACGTCGGAGCGCATGTTTCCGCCAGTTTTCCGATTCCTATTCTAGACTGGCTGTAAAACAGCGATAAATCATTAAAGATGTCCGTGCGGCATGGAGTATTAATAAAAAAAATCACCTTCATTTGGTGTAAAACATTCTCTGTAAAAGAGCTCAAACCTACTAAATAAAATCACTTTCCAAAAATCTAGAACGGCGCTACATCGGGAATTTGGATATTGAAAATTGCCGGGAAATACAGTAATTCAAATTCTGTACGCTCTTCTTATTGGTCGGCAGAAACCAGCCAATCAGAATAGGAGCGACAGTGAACCATTATAACCTATGGAGAAGTATTGACCAATCAAAATCAAAGGCGGGATAGATCAAAATACAGTAAAAATGCAGGAAAGAGCTGATTGGTTGAGCTAGCGGGGGCTTGGCAATCCTGGCCAATCATAATAGGAGCGACAGTGACCCAATAAAACCTATGGAGAAGTATTGACCAATCAAATTCAAAGGCAGGACAGTTCAAAATACAGTAAAAATGCAGAAAAGAGCTGATTGGTTGAACTAGCGGGGCTTGGCAATCCCGGCCAATCAGAGCGCGAGCTACTTTCTCCCATTGTAGTCTATGGAGAGATGGGGGCACTGAAATCTCTGCACCGTGACGTGTGGAGTATTAGTAAGTAAATCGTTTTTATTAAGTGTAAAATATTATCTGAAAAAGAGCTGAAACCTTCTATAAACATAAATCAATCAAATCCCTAACAACGCGTTTGTCGCCGAGACCGGCGCAACATCAGGAATTGGGATATTGGAAACTGCCGGGAAATACAGTAATTCAAATTCTTTAAGCTCTTCTCATTGGTCGGCAGAACCAACCAATCAGAATAGGAGCGACAGGGACCCATTATAAACCTATGGAGAAATATTGACCAATCAAATTCAAAGGCGGGACAGTTCAAAATACAGTAAAAAATGCAGAAAAGAGCTGATTGGTTGAGCTAGCGGAGGCTTGGCTATCCCGGCCAATCAGAGCGCGAGCTACTTGTCCCATTGTAGTCTATGGCCAGATCGGGGCAAAGAAATCTCGGCTGTCAGCGCCGTGCGGCATGGGGTATGATTAAAAAAATCATTTTTATTAGGTGTAAAATATTATCTGAAAAAGAGCTCAAACCTTCGGAAAACAAATCTATCAAATCCCTAACAACGCGTTTGTCGCCGAGACCGGCGCTACATAAGGAATTGCAATATAGAGAATTGCCGGGAAATACAGGAATTCAAATTCTGTAAGCGCTTCTCATTGGTCGGCAGAAACCAACCAATCAGAGGAGGAACGACAGTGAACCATTATAAGCTATGGAGAAGTATGGACCAATCACAGGACCAGGCGGACAGTTCAAAATACAGTAAAAAAGGCAGAAAAGAGCTGATTGGTTGAGCCCAGGCGGCAGATATGAATCCACCAATCATATGTAGTGCGTCTATTTTGAATGGAGAAAGAAGGGCGCCCTAAAAGTTATTACTGTCTATGGGAAATATTCTATTACGATATGTTTTTTATGCATTCTTAAATAAAACTGTACGTGCCCGAAATAAAATGATAATCCTCCCGATGTTGTACCGATGTTGGTCTCGGCGACAAACGCGTTGTTCGGGATTTTATTAATGTATGTTTATAGAAGGTTTCAGCTCTTTTTCAGATAATATTTGACACCTAATAAAAATTATTATTTTAATCATACTCCATGCCGCACGGCGCTGAGAGCTGAGATTTCATTGCCCCGATCTCTCTATAGACTATAATGGGACAAGTAGCTCACGCTCTGATTGGCCGGGATAGCCAAGCCCCCGCTAGCTCAACCAATCAGCTCTTTTCTGCATTTTTACTGTATTTTGAACTGTCCCGCCTTTGAATTTGATTGGTCAATATTTCTCCATAGGTTATAATGGGTCCCCGTCGCTCCTATTCTGATTGGTTGGTTTCTGCCGACCAATGAGAAGAGCTTAAATAATTTGAATTACTGTATTTACCGGCAATTTCGAACATCCCAATTCCTGATGTTGCGCCGGTCTCGGCGACAAACGCGTTGTTAGGGATTTGATTGTTTTAGGTTTATAGAAGGTTTCAGCTCTTTTTCAGATAATATTTTACACTTAATAAAAACGATTTATTTACTAATACTCCACGCCTCACGGCGCAGAGATTTCAGTGCCCCCATCTCTCCATAAACTACAATGGGAAAAGTAGCTCGCGCTCTGATTGGCTGGGATATCCAAGCCCCCGCTAGTTCAACCAATCAGCTCTTTTCTGCATTTTTACTGTATTTTGAACTGTCCCGCCTTTGAATTTGATTGGTCAATACTTCTCCATAGGTTTTAATGGGTCCCTGTCGCTCCTATTCTGATTGGCCAGGATTGCCAAGCCCCCGCTAGCTCAACCAATCAGCTCTTTCCTGCATTTTTACTGTATTTTGAACTGTCCCGTCTTTGAATTTGATTGGTCAATACTTCTCCATAGGTTTTAATGGGTCCCTGTCGCTCCTATTCTGATCGGCTGGTTTCTGCCGACCAATGAGAAGAGCTTACATAACTTGAATTACTGTATTTCCCGGCAATTTCCAATATCCAAATTCCTGATGTCGCGCCGTTGTAGATTTTTTTTTTTTTGAAGGTTTGAGCTCTTTTTCTGATAATGTTTTACACCTAATAAAGGCAATTTTTTTGGAATCATACTCCATGCCTCACGGAGCTGAGAGCCGAGATTTCTTTTGCGATCTTCTTCTGTGTTTCCTCTCATGTTCCGTTCTCGCTTCACTTCGCCTCCGCCGGATCATTTAGACCAGAATCAACTAGGTCTGCCTGTCGGAGCGGCCGAGCGCTGCAATGCGCCGCACTTTGCCGACCCGCAATCGTACATGCCTCTGAGTTTTCAAGCACGCCGCGTCCCGCCCCGGAACGCCCACTCTGCGCCCATTGCACGCCCCTTCATGCGAGGCGCATCTGAAAGTGGCGAACGCTGCGCCCAACATCGCATCCCTGCGTCCGACACTCAGTTCAAGGTACAAAAGAAATCTCGTATTGCTAACTGGAGAACATGACGTTCTTAAGAGACCTGTATGTTACTTAGCACTGTGAAACGAAAAGCTGACATGAATGAGGAGTATTTGTAAAGCAGCAGAAATCTGACATGACATTGTTCATGGCTATTGCTGCTATTTTTTCCAGATTTTATAGGAGCCCAGAAGTGATGGCATTTATTTTAAGTAATATTTTCTCTCTACAGGATTTAAAGGGGTTGTCCAGTTCCTAAAAAAATGTTCTGCTCCTGGGCCCCCACTTTCCACCCAAAAAAAACCCCTAAGCCAACATTTCTCCGTTCCCCAGTTTCAGGGCTGCGTCTTTCTGGAAATCAAAAGATCAGAAAGAAAAAGCCAGCTCACCTCTAAGTAGTTGTTCACAATATTCAATAGCAGCTCCTTTCTAAACCCGCTTTCCCATGGCCCATGGGACAAATAGTAGGAAAGGCAAAAAATGTGCCGGTGCCAATCCATTTTTTGTCTTTCCTACTGCGTCTCTCTGGTCTGTTCTCTTTCCTCTACTTTCAAAAGGGGACCTCACCGCTGCTGCCATTGACTTGCTGCAGGGATCACATGCCCCTCAATTACACCACTTTTTTGAAGTAAAGTGCTCTGAACAGTGGTGCAAGTAAGAAACACAGCCTATTGGCTGCAGCAGTGACGTCCCTGCGCGGAAGTAAAAGAAAAAAACATAAGGTTTTAACCCTTTAAGTACCTGACCTAAAAAGGCCTTAATGACCAGCTACATATGTTTAGTTTTTGGCTCCCTACCTTTCAACACTCAGAAATTTTTTTTCCAATGAGGACTATTATGCAGGAGTTGTTTTTAGGGTCGTAGTTTGAATTGACATATAAGTTACTGTGTTATTTTTTTTATATTTTTTGCAGCTTGGACATAAAATCATTTTTCTGCTTTTGCTTTTTTAAATTATTTTTTACACCATTCACATTTCACACTATATAGTCTGTAATTTCACAGGTTATTGTGGTCATGCAAATACCGAATATGTGTAGGTTGTTTTTTGTAACGCACCATCATTTTTTAATTAAATATTTATTTTATTTTTGCACACTTTGTTTTTTTTTTACTTTTTGTTAACCCCATTAAGAAATAACCATTGTACACTTTTTTTTTACACTTAGTAATGTATAAGCATATTCCTATATACTCCAGAATGCTAATACATCACACTCTGTGTCAGTATGACATAGGCTTCTGTCAGGGCAGCACGCAGTGTTTCCTGACTGCAGTCCTGCTATATATACAGCCCTAGGGCTTCTCTAGGTCCTCAGGGCTCCATCGCTGACTGGGAATCCTGATGACTTGATGAAGCAGGGGAACCCCATTTAATGATGCTGCTGTCACGGACTGCGGCAATCAAAAGGTTAAACGGTGGGGATCGGAGGTTTCCTCTGGTCTCTGCCGTTCATAGAGACTGCTCTAGGAAGAGAACAGTTTACTACAGCATTGTTCCTAGCGCAGCTGCAGCACTGGGAGCCACAAACCCCCTCAACAGACATTGCTGCAGACAGAGAACACGCACGCTCAACGTCAAAAGACAGTATGTGGCCATAAAGGGGTTAAAGATGCAGCACTGGAACTAGGAACCTGAGGAATGAGTATAGGTTTCGTTTTTTTTTTGAAGGCCCAGCAGCATTATGTTCCTTTTTTTTTTTTTAACAGGACAATCTACTAAAAAAAAAAAAAAAAAAAAAAACACGTCAGGCCAGTATCACTTCTCACTCATGCTGTAACTAACCTCGTCAGGAAAATCCTTAGGATGTGGAGATGTAAAGCGTATTCTCATTTCAGGATCTACTCTGGAGACCTGATCCAGAAGGTCCACGAACCGTAGCCCTCCTTGTTTGGGTTTGTAGATTGTGCTGAAGCCACGACTAAGATGGGAGGTTTCAGTGGAAGGAAACTGAATTGAAGATGTGTCAAGGTAACTATTAACATTCTGACCAAGTAAAGTCACCTCCTTAACACCCTGCAAAAATGAAACATGAATGACAAAAATTACTTTTTCGAGCTGTAACCAATGATCAATGCAAGTTTGCCTATTAGAAATAAAACCTAAACTACAGTGCCTTGCGAAAGCATTCGGTCCCCTTGAACTTTTCAAACTTTTGCCATATTTCAGGCTTCAAACATAAAGATATAAAATTTTAATTTTTTTTGTGAAGAATCAACAAGAAGTGGGACATAATTGTGAAGTGGAACGAAATTTATTGGATATTTCAAACTTTTGTTATAATAAAAAAAAAAAAACTGAAAAGAGAGGCGTGCAAAATTATTCGGCCCCTTAAGTTAATACTTTGTAGCGCCACCTTTTGCTGCCATTACAGCTGCAAGTCGCTTGGGGTCTCTATCAGTTTTACACATCGAGAGACTGAAATTCTTGCCCATTCTTCCTTGGCCAAAGCTGGAGCTCAGTGAGGTTGGATGGAGAGTGTTTGTGAGCAGCTGGAGCTCAGTGAGGTTGGATGGAGAGCGTTTGTGAGCAGCTGGAGCTCAGTGAGGTTGGATGGAGAGCGTTTGTGAGCATCCGGAGCTCAGTGAGGATGGATGGAGAGCGTTTGTGAACAGCTGGAGCTCAGTGAGGTTGGATGGAGAGCGTTTGTGAACAGCTGGAGCTCAGTGAGGTTGGATGGAGAGCGTTTGTGAGCAGCTGGAGCTCAGTGAGGTTGGATGGAGAGCGTTTGTGAGCAGCTGGAGCTCAGTGAGGTTGGATGGAGAGCGTTTGTGAGCAGCGTGAGCTCAGTGAGGTTGGATGGAGAGCGTATGTGAACAGCCGGAAGCTCAGTGAGGTTGGATGGAGAGCGTTTGTGAACAGCCAGAGCTCAGTGAGGTTGGATGGAGAGCGTTTGTGAGCAGCTGGAGCTCAGTGAGGTTGGATAGAGAGCGTTTGTGAGCAGCTGGAGCTCAGTGAGGTTGGATGGAGAGCGTTTGTGAGCAGCTGGAGCTCAGTGAGGTTGGATGGAGAGCGTTTGTGACCAGCTGGAGCTCAGTGAGGTTGGATGGAGAGCGTTTGTGAACAGCAGTTTTCAGCTCTTTCCACAGATTCTCGATTGGATTCAGGTCTGGATGTGACTTGGCCATTCTAACACCTGGAGACGTTTATTTGTGAACCTTCCATTGTAGATTTTGCTTTATGTTTGGGATCATTGTCTTGTTGGAAGATAAATCTCCATCCCAGTGTCAGGTCTTTTGCAGACTCCAACAGGTTTTCTTCCAGAATGGTCCTGTATTTGGCACCATCCATCTTCCCAACAATTTTAATCATCTTCCCAGTCCTTGCTGCAGAAAAGCCCAAACCATGATGCTGCCCCCACCATGTGTGACAGTGGGGATGCTGTGTTCAGGGGGATGAGCTGTGTTGCTTTTATAGCAAACATATCGTTTTGCATTGTGGCCAAAAAGTTGGATTTTGGTTCATCTGAGCAGGGCCCCGTTCTTCCACATGTTTGGTGTCTCCCAGGCGGCTTGTGGCAAACTTTAAACGAGACTTTTTATGGATATCTTTGAGAAATGGCTTCTTCTTGCCTCTTCCATAAAGGCCAGATCTGTGCAGTGTACGACTGATTGTTGTCCTATGGACAGACTCTCCCACCTCAGCTGTAGATCTCTGCAGGTCATCCAGAGTGATCATGGGCCTCTTGGTTGCATCTGTGATCAGTCTTCTCCTTGTTTGAGATGAAAGTTTAGAGGGACGGCCGGGTCTTGGTAGATTTGCAGTGGGCTGATACTACTTCCATTTCAATATGATCGCTTGCACAGTGCTCCTTGGAATGTTTAAAGTTTGGGAAATATTTTTGTATCCAAATCCAGCTTTAAACTTCTCCACAACAGTATCACGGACCTGCCTGGTGTGTTCCTTGGTCTTCATGATGCTCTCTGCGCTTTAAACAGAACCCTGAGACTATCACAGAGAAGGTGCATTTATATGGAAACTTGATTACACACAGGTGGATTATATTTATCAACATCTTATGTATGTGACCCCCTTCGAATGTACAGCGCCATGAAATCAATGGCGCTTTAAAATAAATGTTAATAATAATAATAATGGTCATTTAGGACAGAGGTGTCAAACTGCCAGCCCTCCAGCTGTTGGGAAACTACAACTCCCATCATGCCCACTGTTATAAATTATACAAATGCATGATGGGAGTTGTAGTTTCCCAACAGCTGGAGGGCCGGCAGTTTGACACTTGTGATTTAGGACAACATTGGATTATTCAGAGATCCTCACTGGACTTCTGGAGTGAGTTTGCTGCACTGAAAGTAAAGGGGTTGAATAATTTTGCACGGCCCAATTTTCAGTTTTTTATTTTTTACAAAAGTTTAAAATATCCAATAAATTTCGTTCTACTTCACAATTGTGTCCCACTTGTTATTGATTCTTCACAATAACAATAAATTTTATATCTTTATGTTTGAAGCCTGAAATGTGGCAAAAGGTTGAAGAGTTCAAGGAGGCCAAATATGTTCGCAAGGCACTGTATAAGGGTATGTTCACATGCCGCAATACGCCGGGTGTTTTGGAGCAACGCGCTGATCAGCGTGTCTCTCCAAAGCACAGGGGTGCCGGCCGGGCTCTGGCCCCATAGACTTCTTGGATAGGTTTTTGCAATACGTAAAACGTATTCCGCCAAGCATGTCCAAAACCGTACCACTAAGGGTGGTACATTTTTGGATGCGTTTTCTGGACTGCAAAAACATATCCTTGTTGTTTCTATGGGCTTTTAAATGCGTAAAGCGGATCAAGAATTGACATGTCAATGCTTTGAATGCATCTGTGTTACGCAATGAAAAAAACATGTAAAACACGCACTATATGAAATGAAAGGGGAATGCTGATTGGTTGTTATGGGCAACAAGAAAAGTCTTAGACCTAGTCCTGTTTCATACATGTCCCCCATATTGTCTGAATAACAATACGTGTTTAACATTGAAATCAATCTAATCACACTTGAACATTGTTAAATATGTTTTGGGGTCCATTTTCGGTACGTACATTTACTATTTTGCCATAGGCAAACTTAAACTCTATCAGTTCTCAATCTATAAAACACTAAAACGTAACTTTTATTATGTATAACACTTAACCTCTATACACACTATTTAACCCCTTAAGGACCAGGCGTTTTTTTTTGGTGACACGTTCGTTTTTCCCTCCTCGCCTTCTGAAAGCCATAACTTTTTTATTTTTCCACCTACATAGACATATGAGGGCTTTTATTTTGCGGGACAAGATGTACTTTCTAATGGTATTATTCACTATACTATAGAATATACTGGGAAACCGCAAAAAAATTCCAAGTGGGGCAAATTGTGAAAAAAAATGTATTTTCGCCATGTTTGCGAGGGTTTTGCTTTTACGGCGTTCCATCTTCGGTAAATATAATGTGTTATCTGTATTCTACAGGTTGTTACGCATCCGGCAATACCAAACATGTAGGGTTTCCATTATGTTTTGGTACCGTAAAAAAATTCCAAACATTTTCTATTTTTGAAATTTGCGCCACGGCGCCATTTTGTGCGACCAATAATTTTTTTGTACTAACACCTACGGACGTCAGTGAGGGGGCATTTTTTGCGGGCTGAAGTGTACTTTTTATCGCTAGCAGTTTGGAATGCATGCGACTTTTTTGATAATTTTTGAGTGACGTAAAATGATCAAAAAACGCAATTTTGGCGTTTGGAATTTTTTTCTTCTACGGTGTCCAGTGCACCGGATAAATCATATTATATTTTAACAGGTCAGACTTTTTCGGATGCGGCGATACAAAATATGTGTAACTTTTTTATTTTAATGATTTTATTTGTAAAATGGGGAAAGGGGGGTGATTTGAACTTTTAATCCTTTTTTTTGTACTTTAAAACTTTATTTTTTTTTTTTTTTTTTAATTTAAAATTGAGGCCACCTATGTTACTTGACAACGAGGTGGCGCGATTGTTAAAACAACCTAATGCATTGCATAGGCAATGCATTAGGGTGTACAAAGATGGCGGTTTCCCCTCTTCCTGTCTGCGGACGGAAGTGGGGCAAACCGGCCAGGGTAAGTGACAGGAGCCTTCACAAGGCTCCCCACCACCATGCCCGGTCTTCGGATTGGCGCAGCCGATGCCGATGACTGTACCGATCGGTGCGCGGCACCGATCGGCGTTCATTCAGACGCCGCGGCCATCTTTGGCGCGGTGTCTGATGGGTAAAACGGCGCCAGCGGGCGGAGCCACCCGCCAGCGCTGTTACTGCCGGCTGTGCGGGGGGGGTGGTGGCGCGATCCCCCTGCAAAGCCCCTTAGCGGCCCTGGGACGTACTGATACGCCCAAGGTTGTTAAGGGGTTAAAAACCTGATTTCTACCCTCACCATTTAACCCTTTTTGCTTCTGAAAGAAGGAATAGCTCCTTTTCTATTGTCAAGTCTGGTGGAGCACCACCTATTAACAGGAAAACCTTATATATACAGCAATTTACTAGCTCCAGTGGGGGATTCCAAGCCTCCTACTTGGGCAGTCGTCCCTAATCTCATGGACACAGAACAAATAAGGCCCCCTTGTGACACCCTCTGCAGCAGGTGACACTTTTAGACAGAGGTGAGAAATCACAATTTAAAACGTCATATCTGACCTCTTTCAGAAGCAAAAAGGGTTAAATGGTGAGGATAGAAATCAGGTTTTTAAATAGTGTGTATAGAGGTTAAGAGTTATACATAATAAAAGTTACGTTTTAGTGTTTTACAGATAGAGAACTAATAGAGTTTAAGTTTGCCTATGGCAAAATAGTAAATATAGTGATCAAAAGTCACTCTCTGTTCTCGTGAGATTCCCAATTTTTTGGAGACTATGTGACATTTTCGGTACGTAACACGTACCCAAATATGTTTTTAACAAATGCCATGTGAACATACCCTAAGGGTTTATACACCAGTTCCCTTCATGCTCACCTCTTTATATTGCTGCTTATTGGGATTGATGTTCCTGATCATTCTGGGTTTTTGTATCGCCTTAATTGATTATGTTGTTTTAAGGATATTATTAAAAGTTATATTTTAGAGGGTTGGACTTTCTGTATTTGAGGTGATAATTTTTCTTTTGCCATCTTTACCCGGGAAACATCTGGATATAGCATGACATACTATTCTGCAACACAATAACATTGCAGAAAAGCGTTCTAGTATGGTTCTTCTATTACTAAGAAATACCGAGATGGCTAGCCTGGAGATGGCCCCTAACTACTATAGAAACAACCTGTTACCCTCTAATCATGCCGCTGAATAAGGGCAGCAATGGACTGCGGCACCATTCTGTAATCATTTAGATACCACGGTTGCTTTTACACTGGCATCTGAGTGGTTAAATGGACAGGATCCAAGACATCTCAGATCAGAGGCACCAATGGCCGGTGTCAACTGTGATTAACAGCTGGAACCCAGCGATTACACCTTTTTTCAAGACGTCCATCCAGTTCAGCCTGTTGTGCTAAGGTGTTGATCCAGAGGAAGGCAAAAAACCCCAATAAGAAAGGAGCCTTCCTGACTCCAATCTGGCAATCAGAATAAATCCCTGGATCAGCGACCCCTCTCCAGAATCCCATTCACTATAACTTGTTATATTATTACGCTAAAGAAATGCACCCAGACCCTTTTTGAACTCTGTTATTGAATTCATCATGACAAGTCCCTCTGGCAGAGAATTCCACAGTCTCACTGCTCTTACAGTAAAGAATTCCTTTCTATGTTTGTATAAAAACTTTCTTTCCTCTAGACGTAGAGGCCAACCCCTTGTTCTGGATACATCCTAGGTATAAATAAATCTTGAGAGAGATCTCTATATTGACCTTTGATGTATTTAAACGTATTTATTATGTCCCCCCGAAGCCGTCTTCTCTAAACTAAATAACCCTAATCTTGCTAATCTTTCTGGGTATTGTAGTCCACCCAGTCCTTATATTATTTTTTTTGCCCACCTTTGTACCTGTTCAAGCTCTATATTGTCTTTCCTGTGAACTGGTTTCCAAAACTGTACTAAATATTCCATGTGTAGTCTGACCAGTGACTCATATAATGGGACACTAATGTTCTCATCACGTGCATTTATGCCCCCATAATCCTGTTTGCCTTGGCAGCTGCTGCCTGACATTGGCTGCTACAATGAAGTTTACTGTCCACCAGGATTCCCAAGTCCATCTCCATGTCACTTTTACCCAGCCTTTTTTCCATTTAACATGTAATCATGTAATCGATTTTTCCTCACCATGTGCATAACTTGCATTTATCTGTGTTAAACCTAATATGCCATTTCTCTGCCCAGGCTTCCAACTTATCCAGGTACCTTTGTAATAACACATTATCCTCTATTGTGTTGATTACTTTACAGAGCTTAGTATCATCGGCAGAGATCGATATTCTACTGTGCAATCCATGTGTAACCATGCTATAGAAAAAGGTCAGTAGATCACATCATGAGGTCTACAAACTTGTATCTCTTCCGACTTTCAAGACAACCAGCACAATGCACATATATTTGTTAAGGCAACATTAGCATCACATTCTAAAAAAGGTGTCTTGATGTTTAACGTGGCGATGCCATAAAGGTCTATATGGCAAACACTAACTCTCTTCAATTACGTTTTCTCTATAGTGTGATCATACAAGCTTTCATTAACCATGCTATTGTGTCCGGCACATAACGCATATACGATAGGGAAACTAAGCAGAGGTATTCCAAAAGAGACTATGTTTGCCCTTTAGACTCCTACCTTAGCCAAAGAAGTTTATACATTGGGAAAGCTTTTTCAAGGTATCTCAATGGATACCAACAATGGAGACGGAAAACGTTATGTGAACTGGGTATAGATTCAAAGCAAGCTACTCTGTATATGAATGGTTCTTAGCTTTAAATGAGCTTTTAGTAAGGGTATGTTCACGCGCCGTTTTTGGATCTTATTTTGGATCCGTTTTAGAGCCGAAAATCGCATCCAAAAACGCAGCATCAATCGGATCCAAAATGCAGGTGTGTTTAGATGTGTTTTGGCTGCAGCAGGATCGCAAAATATAGTTTTAAATAGCGCGTCTGCTGCGTCTTTCGGATCAAGAATTGACATGTCAATTCTTAGAACGGATCCGAAAGTTGCAAGTAAACACGCATTTATGATCACTCGTTTGAAAGACGATGTGTGTTTTACATTGCAAGCAATGTCAAATCACACTGCTCATTGCTGAATGCGTGCACCCAATAACGCATGTGCATACGGACCGAACACGCCATTTGAACATAGCCTAACGGAGACTTCTGAGTGATGCCGAACAAGAAAGAGCAGAGATTCTTCAAGAGGTTACCCAGCTAATGAAACGGATGGCACATCCTCAGGACAAGCTATCAAAGTGGGGGCCCAATTCCCAGGAACCATGACAATCAGCTACCGACTCTGGTACTGCGGTGCTGTCCCATTCATGTGGTCATACCTGGCTGGAGAGCAGACGAACTTCCTCTAAAATGGAGTGGACAGGTCGACTCCTCTCTCTCCCACGTGTGAATGGAACAATGCAGTAGGTGCACATGTTATTACAGCCACGCATGATGGAGCTAGAAAGAGAAATACACTAAGCAATAGTGAAGGGTTTAAGGATGCGATTCACCAACTTTATTAGTGCACAAAAAAAAAAAAAAAAAAAGATGTGACGAATGGAGAAGACTAATTCCTTCAGTAACCCGTCAGTTTTGTCTTTAGAACCCAAAGCAGTTGTAGAAGGCCTCACTTTTTGCAAGACGAGTTATATCTTCTTTATGCATCAGTTTGGAGATCTATAAACATTGGCATTTCTTTTTGTACTGAAAATTTTATGGATAGTACATTACTATGCCCCGATAGCCCTACATTTCGTATGCCCCTTATAGCCCTACATCAGGTATTGCCCTCAACCCCCCCCCCCCCTTTTCAATTTTCAAGGGTCGATAGCTGCCCAGCTTTAAAAGGGCCCCATTTGCAAACAGTTTTTCTTCATGACATTGAGATCTATAACATTCATTCTGTATGAACATTCATGATAGCCCTACATTACGTATAGCCCTGATAGCCCTACATTACGTATAGCCCTTATAGCCCTACATCAGGTATAGCCCTCATAGCCCTACATCAGGTATAGCCCTCATAGCCCTACATCAGGTATAGCCCTGATAGCCCTACATCAGGTATAGCCCTCATAGCCCTACATCAGGTATGGCCCTGATAGAAAATCCAAATAGAAGGCTGATACAGCGATTCCCACCAGGAGTCCAGAAATGGATTAAAACTTAATGAAATTTATTGTTTCTTCATAAAATAATACAGGCTTCCATAATGAGTTGGATCCAATTGTAGGAGCTGACGCGTTTCGAGTGCTACGCACTCTTAATCATAGCATATCCATACAGTGCATCATACCTGCATATATACCTTATATCTGGTATAAGGTATATATGCAGGTATGATGCACTGTATGGATATGCTATGATTAAGAGTGCGTAGCACTCGAAACGCGTCAGCTCCTACAATTGGAACCAACTCATTATGGAAGCCTGTATTATTTTATGAAGAAACAATAAATTTCATTAAGTTTTAATCCATTTCTGGACTCCTGGTGGGAATCGCTGTATCAGCCTTCTATTTGGATTTTCTATTGATTCTTACGTCTTTACTCCGGACGGGATACGTGCGAACCTGGCAGGTGTCATGGATACTAGTGGGTGAGCTGACCTTTTCTTTGCCTTTTTACATAGCCCTGATAGCCCTACATTACGTATAGCCCCGATAGCCCTACATCAGGTATAGCCCCGATAGCCCTACATCAGGTACAGCCCCGATAGCCCTACATCAGGTACAGCCCCGATAGCCCTACATCAGGTACAGCCCCGATAGCCCTACATCAGGTATAGCCCCGATAGCCCTACATCAGGTACAGCCCCGATAGCCCTACATCAGGTACAGCCCCGATAGCCCTACATCAGGTACAGCCCCGATAGCCCTACATCAGGTACAGCCCCGATAGCCCTACATTACGTATAGCCCCGATAGCCCTACATTACGTATAGCCCCGATAGCCCTACATTACGTATAGCCCCGATAGCCCTACATTAGGTATAGCCCCGATAGCCCTACATTAGGTATAGCCCCGATAGCCCTACATTAGGTATAGCCCCGATAGCCCTACATCAGGTACAGCCCCGATAGCCCTACATCAGGTACAGCCCCGATAGCCCTACATTAGGTATAGCCCCGATAGCCCTACATTAGGTACAGCCCCGATAGCCCTACATTAGGTATAGCCCTCATAGCCCTACATTAGGTATAGCCCTCATAGCCCTACATTAGGTATAGCCCTCATAGCCCTACATTAGGTATAGCCCTCATAGCCCTACATTACGTATAGCCCTGATATCCCTACATTACGTATAGCCCTGATAGCCCTACATTAAGTATAGCCCTGATAGCCCTACATTACGTATAGCCCTGATAGCCTTACATTAGGTATAGCCCTGATAGCCCTACCTTAGGTACAGCCCCGATAGCCCTACACTAGGTATAGCCCTGATAGCCCTACACTAGGTATAGCCCTCATAGCCCTACATTAGGTATAGCCCTCATAGTCCTACATTATGTCTAGCCCTCATAGTCCTACATTAGTTATAGCCCTGATAGCCCTACATTACGATAGCCCTATAGCCCTACATTACGTATAGCCTGAAGCCCTCATTACGTATAGCCTAAACCCTAATTACGTATAGCACCTGATAGCCCTACATTACGTATAGCCCTCATAGCCCTACATTACGTATAGCCCACATAGCCCTACATTACGTATAGCCCTGATAGCCCTACATTAGGTATAGCCCTGATAGCCCTACATTACGTATAGCCCTGATAGCCCTACATTACGTATAGCCCTGATAGCCCTACATTACGTATAGCCCTGATAGCCCTACATTACGTATAGCCCTGATAGACCTACATTAAGTATAGACCTGATAGCCTTACATTATGTATAGCCCTAAATTATGCACATTTAATACAGAACGTATTTCATGTAAAGTGGTATTTCCAGTAGTTTTTCCACACAATGCAGGTCTCCTATCTGAACCCTTACCTATTAGGGGATAGGGATTCTATACCCAAGCTCTTTAAGTCTGTGAAGCTGCTTTCTGCACTGCGTTAAAAAGAAATGTGGCCATCCAGTCCTTTACATTTCAAGGGGTGTTCCCACAATTAACATTTATTACTTAGCCTGCAAGTAACTGTCTTATCATTACAAGTCCGACCTCAAGAATAGGTTCCTGGGTTCCCTGTCCCATCTCACTCAATGCTTGCTTGTAGTAAAGCTCTATATATGGAGAGGCAATAGTTAAAAAGAATTAACATGCCTTTATTTTTTAAAAGGGCTTTACCATGAAGGTATTTCATGCCTGGTTTGTTCTGCTTCAGGGTGTTCAAAAATGGGTGTGTATGATTTACTTGAACTGCAAATCATGTGACCCAGCAGGCTTGACATCACCATGACTTTCCCCACATTGGGCTAGTCTAGTCAAACAAAGGTCTGTTTATGTAAAGAGTTGTGGGTAGCTACAATGTAGCCGAGTGGTTAACACTTCTGCCTTTCAGCACAGGGGTCCAAGGTTCAAATCCTTGCAGGAATCAACATACATTTTTTTTTTCCTCAATGCATATACCCAATTGAGGTTTCATTTTATTTATTTGCACTGTTTCACTAATTAAGGAGTACAGGGGACAGGAACAGGACATCACCTAGGGGTGAACATTTTCTCAGCAGTGAGTGTGTGTGATTACTAGGCAGGGAAGTGACTGACAGTAACTGACAGAAAAGAGGTGACGTCTGAGCATGTGTGACCGGGACTGAGGAGCTCTCATCACTGCTCATATCCCCTGGAGACAAGCTGTGCACTATGGATCACTATGGTAGCAGCTAAAACTGTGTAGAATTTTTAATAACAATAAATGGTGAAAATGTTTACTATTTAATTTGCAAGCTTCCCACAATTTTACTTTGTGGTAAAACCCTTTTAATAACTGTAGGCCTGATGAATATAGCCAGGTGCTATGTTTGGATATCTTCGTCAATCCCATAACCCTTGAGTGGAGCAGTGGTGGTCGTGCATTTATTTAAGCTCCTTCGCACTGCAATCTAGCATAGAACTGCAGTGTGGAATAATTGAGGACACAGGACACCCATTTTAGTGACTATGGCAGTCCTAGCAGTCTGACCCCACACAGACACTTACCACTTATGCTGTTCACAAATTATACATTTCATTTGTGGGAATACCTCTGTAAGGCTATGTTCACACGGCTTATTTCAGGGCGTATTTGCGGACGTAATTACGTCCGCAAGTACATCCCAAAATACGTTTCAAATAACGAACAATTAGATTAGCACTGATTCCAATGTAAAATACGTCTCGTCGTTCACACGAGGCGTATTTCCGTAACGTATTTTCACCATGTAAATACGATCGTAAAATTTAGTCCCCTGTCACTTATTGAGGCGTATTTCGTGACGTAACTCCCCATAGTAAAGAATGGGGAACATATTTACGATGCAAAATACGTGCCACACGTATTTGAAACGTATTTCGGGACGTATCTGCGGACGTAATTACGTCCGCAAATACGCCCCGAAATAAGCCGTGTGAACATAGCCTAAGTCTCTGGAAGTAACAGAAAGACCTAAGTGCTGCTTGTGCTTGGTCAATTCAGTCAGGGCAGCAATAAGTAAATTAAGGTGCCCCACAGAGCTGACGTATCTGGGCCCCTTTACAATTATTCTGTTCCTGCTTTGTCCCATATCAGCAAGACCCTTTGAAAAAAAATGTAAATATGACATCAATGTATAAGAAATAGGCAACTTGACCTGAATAAATAGGGAGAAGGGGTCCCCTTTGTTCCTGCCTACTCAGTATACAACTATACTCAATAACAGTGTGCAATGAGCAGTGTCAGATCAGGTGTATGCCAACAATCCATATGATTCATGAGATGTAATCACCCGACTATAAACTTACACAAAAGATGAGACACTGTTGGAAGATGTCTGCACCGGCATGACGTCAGCATAGGTCTCGTCTAAGGAAAGAAGCACATTTGCCGTTTGTTGTCCAGTCTCTGCTACAGAAAGAAGTCTTGGAAGATCGCGATATGCGTCAGGTCCAGCCAATAGATCTACCAGCTTCTCCCTCTGTAAGATCTCCTCCTTCAGCCTCTCGGCCATGCACCCTTCAGAGAATCAGGAAACACAAATGTTAAAGGGAATGTGTCATCAAAAAATGACTTATTGTTTAACTCACATTTTTATGTTAAACGCATTTTTTAGGAATTTCTGTGTTTTTTTTTTTTAATTTTCCATATCACTTTCAATATTTTTTTAATAATTCTTAAGTCCTGCAGTTTTCACTTTGGCCACTAGACCTAATAATCGTCTTACACTTCCTGTTCTGTTTAGAGAGCTTTTCAGCAGTGGCTCATTATCAGTAAAAGCAGGGTCAAACTGAAGGAGACACCATTGTGTACAGATAATACAGAATCCACCAGTCACAAGAAGAGATGTCACAGCTCCCCCCCTCCCTTCACAGTGAAAACTCTCCTATAGACATCTATGGGACAGAATCTGTCTTAAGAATCCTATGTGCATGAAGCTGCTGTAAAGTATCTCTCTGACTGCTGTTTAAGCAGTGCAAGCAAGAATTTCTTCCCCACAATCATATATAGACGGCCGAATAGAGAAATCTAAAATCCGCAAATAAAAACGACTGAGAGGAAAAGAATATGGATCAGGGGCTTGATTTAATAAGTAAAAAAAAAAAAAAAATTGGCGACATATTACCTTTAAACTTAAGAATATGTTATTTGCAGCATTTGAGTTTGAACACATTCATACCTTACACCATGAAATTTCATTGTGAAATGAAGGTATTAAAAGGGCTGCCCCATCCACAGGATAGGTGGCAAATGCCTGATTGCTGGAACCCCCTACGATCTCTAAAAAAGGCCCCCCAAGTTATCCAGTCTTCCTCACTGAGCCTCCATATGGCAGTAGGCTCTGAACAGAGCAGTGGGCGGAACATGCACACTGTTACTCCATTTAAAGTCTATGAGACGGATGAAGATAAATCACACCTCCTGTAAGGGTATGTCCACACTGGGTATGGCGGCACGTATAGTACGCCGTGTGTTTTGGGAGTCGCACTGAACCGCGCGTATTCCCGAAGCACGGGGGGGGGGGGCCCCGACAGCCCCATTGACATGCATTACTCACGTCGCGTAATTGCCACAAACAATTGACATGTCAATTCTCCCCCCCGTGCGTACAGTACGATCGTATTGTACGCTTGGGGGGACGACGCGTAATCCATAGCTCTCTATGAAAGCTAAGGATTACCGTAATTGCGGCGCGCATTTTGCCACGTATAAAGCGCAGTACGTGCCGAAATGCGCGCCAAAATAAGCCGTGTGAACATAGCCTAACACTTATTGTAATTTATATTAAACAAATGTACCGGATGACGTACCCAATATACCAATCCTCAAGGGACCTTGGGACTTGCTGCGCTTCCGCTTCATGAAACCAAGCTGCTTTAGACGGTTCCAAATAGTCTGCTCTGCCTTCTCTCTGTAAATAATAGTATTATTAGTCCATTGATGCATTTCAGTATTTTACCTTCCCCTCCCCCCCCCAATAGTGATGGATGAACTTTGTGTTTCATTAGGACAAAAATAACCACATACTAGTACATTACTAGCCCATAACTAAATGCTGAAAAAAATCCCTTAACCCAGCACCAGATAATCGGGCACTTGTTTCCATCATAAAAACACAATACAATGTGAAATTTCACGAGACCAAAATGAGGTCTAAGCAGAGTTTGGGCTGTCTCACTACTAAGATTAGCTTTCAACATGTAGTGAACGGAAAATGAAGACTTTTTCCAAATATATTGCTTTGTTTATTTTGCTTGTTGAGATGAGAAACTTTATCTGCTCTAAGTGCACACAGGTTTCTATGGTTACCATCCTGCTCTCCCCTTCTATCTGGTCTTTGTCTTATCTGAGAGCTGGGAGTGATGTCACCACAGGTTGGCACATAGAACTGCCAGTAACATATAGTTACATAGTTTGTACGGTTGAAAACAGACATGTGTCCATCAAGTTCAACCAAGGGTGGGGAAAATGTGGTTGAATGGAGGGAGACAAGGACATTATGCCCATCCTCCCCACTGGTGAATGCCCTGAAACCCACAAGGCAAGAACCAATCTGCTCCAGTGGAGACCCTCTCTCTGACCCCAGAGCCTCCACCAGCCGGGATCCAGAAGTTTACATGGCTACATATGCATCATATTCTTTAGTTCCAGGTAGGTATCTAAGCCTTTCTTGAAACGCTCTACTGTTCGTGCTGTGACCAGCTCCTCAGGCAGCTATTCCACAGATTCACAGTTCTACAGTGAAGAACGCTTTTCTCCTCTGGAGATTGAATCCATTTCTCTCTAGCTGAAGGGAATGTCCCCTTGTCTTTTGAGGGGGCTTCACTTTAAATAATTTTTCCCCATACTTTTTGTAGGGACCATTTATGTAGTTATATAAATTAATTATGTCCCCCCGAAGCCGTCTTTTCTCAAGACTAAATAAGTTCAATTCTACTAACCTCTCATAACTAAGATGCTCCATTCCTCTTATAAGTTTGGTTGCTCGTCCTTGTACTCTCTCTGGCTCCATTATATCTTTTCTATAAACTGGGGCCCAGAACTGAACAGCATATTCCAAGTGAGGTTGCACCAATGCTTTATACAGTGGTAATAATACATTCTTATCCCGCGAGTCCATGCCTCTTTTAATACAAGTCAATATCTTACTTGTCTTAGAGGCAGCTGACTGACACTGCATGCTGTTCTGTAGTCTATGATCTATGAGAACGCCCAGATCTTTCTCAACAATCAAAGGAGAGTAATTACTTTTGCTTACTTTGAGCTCTGAAGCTTTCAACTCTATAGATAAGATCTTCTGCTCTCATGTCAGTGCAATTAGAGGAGCTGTGAATATGGAGCTGATATGTTAATCACTGCTACAGAACCACCCACTGCCTAAACCGGAAGAGACAGGATACATGAATCTTAAGATGCTTTTGGCTCTGTGAAACAGCATGCTGAATATAAATGGGGGCACCTTCATAACAGTCACATGCCCTCATGGGACAAGCCCTTTAAATAAGCCCCATTCACATACTGTTTTCCCCGCCCGTTCATGGTATTCATAAGGATACTGTAAAAATTTATCTCAACTGAAACCGCACCTGGCACCAAAGGTCCAATGACTTCTATAGGGCAAATGTGGTCCTAATTGGACTATGTTTGCCCAATTTAGCAAATGTCTCCAATTTTTGGAAAGGACACAAAAGTGCAGCTGACCATACTATTGAGTCAAGTGCAGAATCAAGACTATATATATATATATAGATATATATATATATATATATATATATTACACACACACACACATACATACATATGTGTGTCAGGTCCCCTTGTGATGATTTAAGAAATTTTATTGTAACATACTAAACATAGCAGAAATAGTTATCAGTACTCTGGCAATGTGTGCCATGGCGTATTTAACCCTTTTATATAGCTTATACAATAAAATTGTTAATCACGTAAAAAGATAATCTGGAATTTCTTAAAACCAGGTATTTGGTAAAAATAATTCAAATCTTGGACTGGAAAGAAAGTGTGACAGGGTGTACACTGGTCCTGCTGCAGGAAAACTTGCACAGTATCATCCAAATGTGCTAAAGCATAAATCTAGCAGAGATTAGGAATGCTCTGTACTTTCCCTATTATCCCTTACACTAGCTTTAGCTCCCCCACTCAGGTAAAGGTGTAAATGACAGAGATAAAGACTGGTGATCTGACAAGTCAGCGAACACAGACACATACATCAACTATACCTGATAGAGCAGGTCACGAGGAGTATAACATCGGCCTAAAAAAAGAAAAATGCTTTTAAAGGGGTTTTGCCATGAAGGGAGTTCCTTACCTCCTTATCTCCGGGGAGAATATAAATAAATCATGCTGAGTCATGAATGATGCAGGGGTGAGAGGGAGGGGGTGAGCAGAGAGTGAGGAAGAAGGGAGCGTCTCAAAAGTTTACTCAAATAATAACATTACAACAGTGGATTCTCTATACAGCAGACAGACTCATACACTGCACATTTCTCCCCAGTCTCTTGAAAGCTCATTCATGGTCCCTGTCATCAGATAAGAAGTGCAAACAGATCAGCGCCTCTGTTCGTGTCTAATGTAAACTTTCAGGTAACTAAGGGGGACTGAGCAATGCTGTAGCTCTCACAGGCTTCACTTTTTGTAATCACATATATTTAGAAAAGTGATAAAATACCCATTTACATTGTGGCAAAACTCCTTTAACAACCACAAGTGGCAACTAAAGGAAATGGAAATTTAAAGTGGCCTATTCAGGTCGGGAAATGTGGTGGATTCTCCTTTTTCTGTGAGTATCCACAGCAACAAATCCATCTCAAAACATGCAGACTTATATGCAGAATTGGGGTGGATCTGTTGTTGTGGATTATGCTAACGTGGTAACCAAGAAACCTCAGTGGGGCCCATTTTCTAAAACGGTTTAATACTTAGGGTATCTGCACACATCGGGGACCATTCATTAAGGCATGTGCGGCAGAATTCTGTTTGCGGCAAAAATACTGTCGTACATACTTTACACCACGCTCAGGCTACATTCACACAGCGTAATTGCAGGGCGTACAGTACGCCCCGCAATTACATCGGGTGTTCGGGAGTCGCGCTAATACGCGTGGCGTGGGGGGGCGGCAGCCCGCCGGCCCCATTGACAGTCATTACTCGTAATTGACATGGAGGCATAATCCATATTTCTCTATGAGAACTGTGGATTACCGTAATTTTGGTGCGCATCACGCTCATATTAGAGCACAAATACGACGCAAAATGCGCTCCGAAATTCCCCCGTGTGAACATAGCCTTATTGTGTGTTGTAGACAGTTTCTAGAAACTTCTGTTGCTTGCCTGACAAACGGGCATGGTTTTGTGAAAGGGGGCATAGATCAATGGGCAATGCTGAGTGTCAAAATTATAGCGTAATTAGTGGCATAAAATGAGTCAACTAAGGGTATGTTCACACAGTTTTTCAATACAAAAAATGGATGGTAAAATGCATCCAAAACACACGGCCAAAGTGTGGTGCGTGTTTGGATGCACCCTATAGTTTTAAATTGGGTGTCTGCTGCGTAAAACGGATCCAGAATTGACATGTCATTCTTTGAACAGATGCGACACACACGCAAGACGTTCGGACGGCAGAACGCCGCTGCGTGTTTTACAATGAAACTAATGAACATCACACTGCACATTGTTAGATGCGTGTTTGGGTCTGAAACCCTTATCCAAACACGCATCTAAAAAACTCTGTCTGCACATACCCTAAAAGAAAATGTAAAGTTAGACTACACAGCCTAAACCGGCACCAGATTTATCAGCAATATGATAAATGAGGCACATCGTAAAACTGTCTATTCTAACTTTACACTGAGTGTTAGACAGCATTGAGAAATCTGCCCTAATAGGTTTTTCTCATCAGAAAAATCCGACTTGCTGTCCTCCGCGGAGATCTGATGCGATAACCAGGATTTCTGCTGTGGATGCAGAGGTGGCTTTCATTTCTTATTTGGACGGGAGTCCACCTGCGTCACGCTTGCCGAAGCAGAATCAGACAAGCATCCACTACTAAGAATGGACACGTCCAACTTTTTTTTCTCTGCACCATGGATTTAAAATCAGTGTGTAAAACCTGCGCTGTAGTTCACAGTGTGAACTACAACATGTCATATAAATGGGAGTCGGCATGCACAATAATTTTAATGTGGAATTCGACATCTGCATCAAATCCACGTTAAAATCTGTCCCCTGAACATACTTAACATACATTTAAGCTATACCGTCGAAAAATGCAACCAGCTGTATCCCAATGACTCCTCCCTATGATAAACCTGGTGCATGTTTAGACAGTATTTTATTTTGGAATGATATAAGACTAAAAGCACGTTACCTCTGTGGCTGAATGAATCCTGACATATCCACTCTTCTCTAATATAGACCAGGCGATTTCTGTATCATTTACATTCATCTGACATCCGTAAGTCTCAAAGTAAACTAAAAGACAAAAAAGTTAATTCAACAGAATTATCCACACTATACACTTCATGATTCATCTGTTAAATGCAATAGTAAGAAATATTCTGGAATTGGCAATTCCACGTCAACCCCTGAAAATGAGAATTAACGCAGACTTCTCATGAGACACGTATATACCAGGCTGTACAGTGTATGAGATGGCAATAAATGATTAAAGGGGTGTTCCCATCTAAGATGTTTATGGCATAACAAAATTATATGAATGTCTAATTGGTGAAGGTCCCTCCTCTGCGAAGGAGTTCGCCCTATACTCCCTTACTAACATCACAAGGCACAGTTACATCATATGCTGAATAGGGGTTATTATAGACTATTTAGAAAGTTGCTCAATTTCACCTTTAGGAAGCACATGAAAAACATTAAAAACATTTAAGTATAAGGATGACCGTATCCTTTAAAGGCTACCTTAGCTACCTTATGGTGCAAGTAGATCAGAAGGTCCGCTTGTCCACTTGAGGGACAGTGTAGGTGCTGTTAGGGTATTGTTGCTGCATGGGGCGGAAGCCCCACTTTAGGCAGACGATTTTGTTGGAGTTTTTTATCCCCTTCTTTTTATTAGTATTAAATAAAGCTTATATTTTATTATGATTAAAGGGGTTGTTTCACTACAAGGATTGCTTTTTATGTTAAAGATCTTGCAAAAACAAGTCACTTCACAATACATGTCCGTTAACAAGCCCTACCTTTCCTAGTACCCCCTTTGAGGGGCGCTCAGTCCTCAGTCCTATAGTTTACAGACCTTTTAAAATCTATGATAGGTCCAGCACGGGTTGCTATGTACAACCTGGTTCTATGCAGCCTAGTAGGGCCATTAAAACACGCCCCGAATTCTAAGTGAAACCAGGAAAACAGGACTGGGGTAAGAAAAACAACGTAGTGTAAAACCCCCTTTAAATTCAGGGCAGGATTTTCCCTATTTTGTGCTGTGAATTTCTTGATTTTTTAGGTATTTCATCCTAAATTCTCATTTAGAGTGGTTAAGTCCAATCCACAGCATTGAAAAAAATTGGCTCTCTGATTTGTTACCTTATGGTGCCCAAACGCTAAAGTAGGTGGGAGAGTCCAATGTGCGGCTTCTTCTTCTCTCTACAAGCAAACATGGAAGAGAGCTGTCAGTTTAGCTGAGGGGGCCAGAAGAAGTTGCACATAGGACTGATCTCTCCTGGCTCTAACCTTACCCGGCCCAACTTTACTGGGTGTTTTGCATTGTAGTGTTTCAGGGTAAAACCAAAAGGGAAAAACGTCTTTTTAAACCTGAAAGGTAAAGGCAAGTGGACCGTGTTTGATTTATTTTTATCAACAGGGGGTTCCACAGCACACACCCAAAATTATTGCCAAATTTTTAATGTAAAATTTTTGAAAAATTTTTTTTTATAAATCGGTTCGAGCTTATTTTCCCTACATAAGTTTACTATAATGGGTGTGGCCAGGGGGAAATGGTTATTTATATAAAAGTTTTTTTAATACCCCCTTTTCATGGGGAAAATGGGCGGCACATGGTGAAAAGGCAAAAGGCAGGTATGGAAAAATTTTGAATCAGGTTTAAAGCAGCAAGGAGTGGGGCGCGGCGCTGATAAACGGCGAAAATGTGAGAGCCAAAGGGCAGGCACTTGGCACGGCAGGGTTGGGGACGCCTGGATTCCACGTTTTTTTGTTCTAAGGGGTAGTTACAACTGAAAATTTTAAAAAAAATAATCACAGGCCAATACTCTTTTTGGGCTTGTTAACCGACTTTTTGGTTTCCGTTTGGGTGCGTTTTAGGTTCGTTTTTTAACCCCCGAAAATGGATGCAAACTCATCCCCCCCCTCCATAATCAAACTGACCTTTTTATGCTATTGGGTGCGTTTTGCATCGTTTTACGGTGTTTTTTGGATCGTTTTTTTTAATGCTTTATTTAAATTAACCATCAAACTGCAATTTAAATATAATATAACCTACAAGACCGAAAAAACCCTTTTTTTTAACCCAGTGTCAATCAAAGTACATAAAACCTATGATTTTGAAACCCCCCCCCCTCCCCCCTTTTTTTTTTTTTTTATTTTTTTTTGACAAACCTATATTTTTAAACTCAAGACCCCAAGTCCATGTGCATCCGGTGGTATGTGGGGGGGGGTG